>WAAE01016100.1:8426-69380 GCA_013400495.1 Nicator chloris
TCTGCCTCCCCAGATCCCAGCATTAGCAACAAAACCACATATAAATATGTATATATTTATTCATAAGATATCCTTTAAGGGAAAAATAAAAGAAAACTTGAATTATTTAGTCTTATTAAGTGCCTTTCTGTTATTTTGTATGCAAAGGGAGAAAGGCAGAAGTGAAAAGGAAGCAAATAATTAGTAGAGAATTGGAGGAAAAACTATTGCCCTCAGCAGTATGGAGAAAACCCTCAACCTACCATTTTACTCTTGGCCTTCAACTAAATTTAAATCACAAGTTTAAAAAAAAATAGTCCAAATATGAATCAAGTGATTAATTTTTGAAATATCACTCCTTGCAAATTGAATCACGTAATATTTTTAACTCCTTTTGATTTCTTCTCAGCTGGACCACAATATCAATATCAGCAACTCCTCAACTCTCAGCTTTCTCCACCCAGACAAATATCTAGACTTCCCTATCATCACATGCTTCTCTCCACCACTGTGGTACAGACTGCAAGAAAAGTGATAATAACAGCCCTCCTCTGGGAGCCCAACTCAGGAAACCAACTTATTTTCACCAACAAGGTGCACAAGAACAGCCATGTACTTCTGTGTCATGATCTGAAAAAAAAGCTCTCTGGGCTGAAGAGGGAACCTCATGAGCTGGGTGATCGGCATCATGGAGAACAAAGACACAGAGTGTCATCTGCTCCTAAACAGATGAAGAGATAAACCACAACAAAGATCCTAAAGCAGGAAATACACTCCAATGCTGAAAATTATTTTTAAAAGGAGAATTTTAAAGTTTTCAAAGGGAAATAAGAATTATGGTTTCCTAGCCATCTTTTCAAACATCCACCCCATTAGGGGGACATTTGACTATTCGGATTCAAATGTGCCTCAGACCATGCACGACAAGCAATGTGTTTAGTTCTCTTGTGCGTTACTTCTGATAGATTCTGGGTATCCCCATATTTAAAGCACTGAAAGTTTCTTACAGCCATGATTTTTCATTCACGTTTACGTCTTTTCTATAACAGTGTCTTCCTGTCGTTGTGAACAGGCACCAAATGAAACATCTTTCCCAACACATACATGACTTGAGTTTCTTTTGGTCACTGAGTCTGTCACCAGGCTACGCAGTGACAAAGAACAATTGTCTTTCATACTGTGCTAGGGCTTGAAGCATAAATGTAAAAGCTCTAATCATAGAATGGTTTAGATGGGAAGGAATTTTAAAGATCATCCAGTTCCAACCTCTTGCCATGGTGAGGGACACCTTCTGCTAGATCAGGCTCCCCTAGACTACCGCTTGTCCTCTCACTATACTCCCTGATACAGAGTTCCTCCCCCTCTTTCCTATAGCCCCTTTAAGGCTGAGGGCGACAACAGTACGCTTCATAACATACTGGAGCAGCTGCAACACAGGACTAAAATAGTTTATTCCTGTCTGGCTGTAGATGGCTGAAGTTGCCAACAGCATTTGTCACAGCATCTTAATGAAGGAGATCTAAGCAAGGAATACAGAGATGGTTTTGTTTTATCAGTGGAGCTCAAAAGATTTTGCCCTGATGTGATGCATCTTGTGTGCATATACAAAAGTCGTTATGAACAAAATGCCTTCACAAATGAATGCTAAATTCTTGCCATGTTTGTCAGATCTGCCGGCCTCTTTCAAGAATCCAGCTACACCCTCACTCTGTTTACAAAACTGAGCAGTCACGTAACTCATCCTACATAACAGAGGTGGAGATACAGAAGACAACAAACCATGCAAGAATAATTAGCGTTCATCAAGCCTTAGTTTTCTTCTCTGTTCTAAATCATTTTTTTTAACCCGAGCCATCAGCACAGCACATAACCTGGGATTATCTCATTGCAAATTCCTAAATCCTGGTCATTTTAGAGTTCATGCAGTTGGTATCAATCCAAAAGCCCCTCAAAGGCCACTTGTCCAGCTCATGTCTGTGGTGCAGGTGGCCTTGTGGCCCACACTGCAGGAGGCTTCAGCTGCATGGATCAGAGGCCATGCAGGAAAGAAAGCTCTAACAAGCCCTGGTTACTCTGTGCTGCATCCCTGAGGCAAGGGCTGGAACACAGGCAATGACATGTATTACTGCTTCTTTCCATTCTTACAGGAAAGGTGTTTTAGGAAACTCGATTATGAAACAATGAGGCATGCAAACTTGAGCTTGAAAGGAAGATTTTCAAGAAAAAAGGAACCTTCTCCCTTTTTTACTGTCTAGACAACGTCAGTACTGGGAATACTACAAACATTGCTCTGTTAATGAATATGAAGGCATTCTAACTCTGTTTTACTTCTTGTGAATCTAACAGTTTATGACAATGAGCTATTTTTCCTTTGAGGAGAAAATGCAAATGGGAACAAAAGTCTTAAATAGGAAATGTTTTGATAATATGGCAGATGGCAGCATTACTTGAACAACTAAAACATATACTCACATGCTTCTGTTTTATAGAATAAAAGACCTCTAATATATGTCAGAAATGCCAAAATTACATTCACTTAGACTTGGAAAGATGCACCTTAATCAAACAGTATAAACTGAATGTGGCACTTACCTGTTTAAGAACTGCTTCCGTCAGTTTTCTCTTTGTTTTCTCTCTGAAGAGTGGAGAAAGCAGAACTTAGTATCAGGAGAAATAACATACACAACCAGATTATAGTTACCATCTTAAAATTTAAATATTTTGTTCTTGAAACAAAAAGAAAGAAAAAATTGGAAATCAGAGATCTTCCAAAAGGAACAAACATTTCTTTACTAAAAATGTCACTTTGCCAAAAAGAGAGGAAAGGTATTCCAGATTTTCTTTTCAGTAAGTCAAATATTTGCATTACATAAAAATCACTAAAAAAAATACTCAAAGTTTCATGGTAGAATGAAGACAGAGAAGAAACAGGTAGTGAACCATGAAACCTGAATATCAGCACTTAAATACAACGACGCGTTTATACAATTAGCATAAAATTGAAACATTATTAGAGGAATCAAGAGCTCCTATCAACAAAAGACCTACTTTACTTTCTTTAGAAAAATTTATACTATAGCCTGATTTAAATGGCTTTATCTTAAAAAGATCCCAAAACAATCTTTTCACTATAATTTATAAGCCTGTGCAGAGGTCTATTCCATCTAGTGCTACAACCAGACTGCTTCTAGAATTTATACTAGACTAGATATTTCTAGCTCATACTTTATGAAGAAAAAAAATGCCATAAATGTCTCTCCAGATACCAAAAAGCTCAACTTAATAGAATTCAGTGAACATAATACAGTCTAACAAAATAGAAGTTAAAGAAAAACCATGTTAAGGGTTGTTGCTGCAGTATTTATTTTTCTTGAAAGGGGTGCATGAAAAAACAATGTCTCTCTGTTTCAGATAAAATACAATATTACTAAGAAAATCCTTTTAGGAGATATAAATTATTTCATTAATTAATAAACTGCATTTTTTCTTATGGAACTAAACTTTGATGGCATCCATGTCATAAAATAACAGTTACTTTATAAACAACTTTTTGCCTAATGTCCCTTCAAATGCAGATCATTATGCAGAAAAATAATCAAAAATATCATATTTCCTTTTATGAAACGTTATGAAAAAAGGTGTAATAGACTTTGGACATAGAAAGGTATTTGGAAAGTTACTGAAAGATAAAAACCAATAAGACAAAGGACAAAAATATGTGGGAGAATCTGAAAAGGAAATAATACCTAGCTGGTATTTATAGTTGAAGAAACAGGCTGAGCTTTAAAGGAGATGGGCTCTCAGTTGCCATAGACCTTGGTGCCAAAGTATGAAAGTCAGTACTGAAAGTCATGTAAGCACACTGTGATTATTGCTGCTACTGGAGGGAACAAGAGGTACCAGCAGAAAGAGGGCATTTACTGCAGGAAAAGCTCAGGGTGGCAAAGATCAGGTAATTTGCAGAAGTTGTTCAGAATCACCTGCAGAAACTCCTTTCTGAAGCACTATTTGTTATCAAGCAGCTGCTTTTAGAGGAATCTAGTTTGCTTCCTTGGGAAGAAACACTTAGGCTGCACTATCTTAATGCCGCTCTTGTCCTGCAAAGAAGAGACCATCAGAGAATAGCATCCAAGGGGGAGCCAGCAGAGATTCTGGAGCCTCTTTGGACTCCTGCTTATTCTGAATATATCTTTAGAATTGGAAATACTACTGTCACTTTAAAAAAAAAAAAAAAAGAAAAAAAAAAAAACCACAAAATAAAAAAACCCAAAAAACCTAAAACCTAACCAAACAAAACCCAGACAAAACTGATACAGTTTTTATAATCTGTGACTAAAGATCAAATAGGGCTTAACTATGTTTTTAACAAGTCCTTTATACTTAATACTTTTTAAAAAAAACATGATTGTATTGACTGACTATACCATATCAGGTTGTTTGTGGCCCTAAAACTTCACTTGCTGATGAAATATTACAGGAAACTTTGCTGGTGGAACTAGCCCCTTTTCACAGCTCAATATGAAAATACTTGGAGAAAATAAGGTGTTACATGTTTGACTTTAAGTTAAAAGTACATACAAATGTAAACATATCCTCACAGCAAGAAGAAACCTAAAGATCAGAGCTCATACTTCAGTAGATGCTATGACAGAAACCAGAAATGACACTTTGCCCTTCAGTTTGATTTCCAAACGAGTAAAAAACATGAGACACTTATGGCAAATGGTCTTCTAATACATGCTGTTAGATGGAGCCACAGCATCAACACACCCAAACACACTCCTTGGATGTGTGTTCTTAGCCTCAAAAACATTGCACCTGAAATATAGACATTACAGAGTATTGCCAGATTCTGGTGAATTGTAAAAGCAAAACAGGCAACATAATTTCCAGGATTATTTTCGTGCTCATACCAATTTTATAGCAGTAACTGAATACAAGTGTGATTCATAGCATAGTTTACCAATCCTGTCCATCTCCTTTCTTTTTTCCTTGGTCTGTCTTTGTCCATATGCTTCACTATCCATGGAGAGCGGCTATGGCCCTCTGATTGCAAAAGATGTCCCTGGGGGACAGAGCAATAAGGTTTTAACTGCACCATGAAGATCTGGTTTTTAGCAAATAAAAATATATTTGTCTGTCCTTTGCTTCTTTGGACATCTGGAGAGCTATCATGTTTCTAGCAAGGTTGAAAACTCATAGGTAAAAGGGGAAAAAATTAGGGTGAGGCAGTAAAAGAGCTACAAGGATCTTCCTCCAGAAGAAGAATTGGGGGAAACTGAGAAGAAAGAACATTTACCTTCATAGCTCAGAGACAGCTCTTCAGCTGATACCATAAATTTTATTCAACTTTGAACAGTTTCACCTGGGTTTACAATTTCCAGCCTTCATTGTGATGCTCTATAAAGTCACATTTTTCTTCAGGTCAAACCACAGACCATGCATGTCTTTTAAAGTTCATGCTCTTTAGAAATAAGCCGTAAGGCAACTTTTTCTGCTACCACAGCATCTTCAGATCAGAAAAATGCCCACGTTGTCTGCAGAGACTTCTTGGTAGAGGCTATGGACAGTACAGAGAGAGTAAAAGACCTGCTAGGACAACCATTGCAGGCTGGGCAAGACAAAGATAGGTGCTAGTGGAAGAAGTGGGTCTCAGATTATGACTATTACTCACACAATAGGAAAATCAGCCTTATTACTAAATGATTTTGATTTTTACAGATGAGTTGGCTTTACATGTGAAACAACAAAGCCTGGACTTTTTTTTCTAATCAAGTCCACATATAGAAGAGCTGGTGACAACAAATCAGGAACCTCATTTTCACAAAATATCAGTGAAATTTTCAGATCATAAGATTAGTAAGATTGGAAAAAACCCACAACAAAACAGATATTTATAAATTTGGAAAAATTATTAGCCATAAAGTAGTTAGTGCCAGCTAGTTGTGCCCCTGCCTCAAGGATTGAACCAAGTGGAAAACACAAGCCCTAGTACAAAGCGCAGTTATTTCATGTCTGCTCTAACAGGAAGTTGCTTTTACTTCATCTGAAGAAGTCACCTTTGACAAAGAGTAATTCTGGGACAGGAAGCTACAGGGAGCTGTTTTGACATGGTAGTATCAGCAAGATAACTAGGTTTCATCTGTTAGCTCTGTAGTTCATGGGCAGGAGGAATGTTTTGGTATGATGTGATTAAAGAAGTGTGCAGTAGTCTAAGGAGTACCAATTCATGTTCTTTTTGGCAAGGGACCAGCTTCTTAGGTGATTCTTAACAACAACCATATACACCCTGTCGAAGGACATCCTTTGAGCAACATTAATAATTTCCTGTGTATGTGCACGTAACATTAATGGCAAGATCCTTACTGATGGATTACACAATGTATGTGCACATGTTCAGTCTTACATTCTAGGCTTGGAGTCTGGCAAAAATGGGAGCTGCTAACCACTACATTATGTTGACTTCAATACTACTCCTGCAAAACTCTGATATTTTAATGAAAAATCTTATCCTTAATTTAAAACACAGTATAATTGTGTTTTTATTAGTACAGTTAAACCCTTTTATGCCTTAGAGTAAACCTAAAAATAACCTGATTAGGCACTGTCAAAAAAAAAAAAATAAACACCCATCAATTTATGAGCTGGTGACAGTGATTTGACTTTCCACATTTCCAGCTGGCAAGGTCCTACAAATGCTAAGTAACAGGTATAGACCTCTCTGAGGAAAGTATAGATCTATGACTATGGAATCCATCAGCTGCATGTAACCAGCTACCTTCCAAATCATACTCTATGTCACTATACTGTTTATTATCCAGCCAATAACCAGTGCATACTTGGCAGTTGAAGAACCAAGATTTGGGGGAAGTGTATTTTTCATGCATGCCCCTCAACACAGCTCAGCACAAGTGTCAAATACAAAACTCAAAACTATTTTCCTCTCACTAAAGAAAAAGCAAGCCTGCCACGGGCAGCATTATTAGGTGTCCTGGTTTGTTTAATTTTGGCTAACTTTCCCTGAGGAAAAGCAATGAAAGGGAGCGCCTGGCTTAAGAGAGGGCAGCGGTACTTGAGCACCCGAGCATTCACCGCTGCTATTAAAACCTGGGGCCAGAGTTTAAGCCCCGTAGCCTCTTTTCGCAGCCCCGTTCGGCTCGCAGGCAGGCTGCACGGCAGCAGTCAGCGCTGAGCAGCACGAAAAGTCCCACTCCTTCTTCATCTCGGCCCACAGTGAATACCCAGCTCCCGGCCTCAGCAGACGCGTCCCGGAGCTATCGCACCCCCGCAGCTGGAAGGAGGAGCCTCGGGGCGCGGCGGCCGCCGAGCGTTGGTGTAGTAGCCCGCCCCCGGGGCGTTGCCGCCCTTGCCGCCTCAGGAGCAGCTGCGGCGGTACCGGGAGCGGCTGTGGGGCAGTGGGTGGTGTGTGTCTGTCTGTGAGTTTGTGGAGCGGGCAGCCATGCGGCGCTGGAGGCTCCTTCTCTTGCCGGTGCTTCTCACCGTCCTGATCTCCGTCAGAGGTGAGGAGGGGTGGGAGTTGAGAAGCGGTCCTGCCGCGGCGCGGGGAGGGAGCGCTCCCCTGCCCTGAGCCGCTGGGGCGGCGGCCGAGCGCTGCCGCTCCGCACGGAGCCGGGGTAGCAGTGCGGGGCGGGGAAGCCTCCCTGGAGGGAGCCGGGCGGGTCCCTGGCTGGCCGTGTTCGTCCGTCTATCCAGGCCGGGGAAACAGCGCTCTCTCCCTCCAGCTTTTTTTTTTTTTTCCCCTTCTTCTTCTTTCTTCTCATTTAACTCGCTGGAAAAGTATTCCTGAGATTTCTGCCCGCCTTCCACCCTGGAAACTGGTTTATCATCTGCGGTGAATACGTCGTCCTCGCCCCAGTAGGGCCCTTGGGTGCAGGGTGGTCCTCGAAGGAGATTCAAAGGGGGTTTCGAGTCCTGGGGAGCTCGGCTGGAGCGCAGCTTCCATTTTAGGAAGGATAGTGGAGTTACGGCAGTCCCAGGGCATCGGGTAGTTACTCACCAGAAAGTCTGCCGTCACACTACAGCCTTTAAAAAGTAATTCTGGCAAAACCACAGGGTGAAACACACTGGTATGTTTTCTTAGAAGCTTCTGGTTGCTTCAGTATGTATCAGGGACGATTTTCCTGAAACTCGATCAAAAAAGACTGTATGTAATAGCACATTGGTATTTGGTAAAAAGAAACATTTAGGGGTGGAGAAAGTGGCGAAGTCCCCAATACGAAGTTTTTTTTGTTCCAGGTGGACGACTGCTGAACTGAAATATGCAGTCCAAACTGTCATTTCCCAATTATATGACTTGTTTTTAAGACATTTCTTTCTTCTTTCACTATGTTAGTAAGCATACTTGCTGCTATGCCTAGGTTGTTTTTTTTTTTTCAGGTACTTCATAGTTGCAACACCTCAAATCTTAAATATTTACCTCTTCATTGTAAAAGAGAAGGAAAAATACATGTTCCTAACGTTGATTTGAAGCTGTAGATAGTGCACACGTGATGCCAGATAAGCAGTTTGACAGCAAGGCTGCTTGAATTCAGTTCTGCTGTGGCCCTATTGGTCTTAATTTGCAAGTTGCAGGAAAGCTGAGCTCTTGGAAAAAATAGTACAGTTTTACAGAAACCACCTTCAAAACTGACAGATGAATCAGGCTTCTTACATTTATCATCTTACTACTTATGTGGAAAACTTCCTCCCCTGCTTCTGCAAGCAGTCCTCAATGTAATGGTCTCAGACAGTAAGATCTCAGACAGCAATGACCTCTGCAATGGTCACAGACAGTAAGATCTTTGCTGTGATGATCTTAGCACGTGGAAGTATTTGGGGCCACTGAGAAACAGTCTTCTTAAACTTTTTGCTAAGAATTATGGAGATGGAAAGAGATGTCTGGATTGTGCTTTACTGGAGGGAAGGTGCACAACAACTGCCTCTAGGGGTTTTGTTTTGAATTCTGAGGAAAATGATACTACATTTTAAACTGATTGCTTTTAGAAAGCTAGCTAATTTATATGAGTATTGGTTAACGTCAATAATGCAAACTGAGTAGATAGGTTATAATTAGTTTAGACACTTTTTCCTCAAACAAAATGTGTAAGAATTTGAGAACTGCTGAGAATGTTAGCCTGGAGAGGGTGGGGCCCTCCAGGGGAGTTTCAGATTTGTGCTCATGCAATCTTAAAAGACAACACCAAAACCTGAATGACATGCTTTTGAAAAACTTAATTTCACTGTTGGTGGGCTGTCTGTAGTCTGAATTTACAGAACTTCTATAGAAAGTTAAGGGTCTTTATCAGCAGTTCAGCTATCATGCAACTGTGTGGAGTTGAGTGCTTTCACTGGGACTGCCTGCTTTCATGATTCAAGCAGAAGAATCCATGCTCTGGACTGATAACTTCTTAGGGCATCATCCATTTTAGGCACAGGAATGTTGTCAGTGTTAAATCAGTGTTAAATAGGTCCGGTGCGAGCTTGCTTGGAGAAAGAGCTCACAGTTTTAACCTCAAAGCTGCTATTTAAGTGTTATGTGCCAAGTATGAACTCTGCCAGTCTGGCAAAGCTGGAACTGAGATACCTTTGGGGCTATATCCATAGGAAGGCTGAATGCAAGTTTTTATATCACCAATTTCTATAGGCAGTCTGACAGCAT
Organism: Nicator chloris; assembly: GCA_013400495.1. NCBI lineage: Eukaryota > Metazoa > Chordata > Aves > Passeriformes > Pycnonotidae > Nicator > Nicator chloris. The sequence goes on from WAAE01016100.1 coordinate 18,064, forward strand.
GCCCCTTCTGAGGAGCAGGATCCCTGTTTCTCTTCTTCCTTTTTTTTGGTCCGGTGCCCATCGAGGCCTGCACTGAGATGATTCAGCTTGATAAGTCAGCAGATGACTAATCTGCATTGAGCTTGCTCTGCGGAGTGTTTGATGGGTGTTCCTGCCAGCACAAGGGAGTGGCAGGGCATAGCCTGGGAGCGTGGAAATGAGGTGGGGACAGAGGAGGAAAGGGCAGGAAGCTTCCTGCCGTGGCTGGCTGTGAGACCAACTCAGCCATCTTATACCTGCAAAATCATCAGGTTAGCCCAGTGTCTAATTTGAGGCATGTTGTTTTCAAAATACAATGCAAAAAAAAAAAAGGGCAGTAGGCAACATGACTTCTGTACAACGTGTATGAAGACCACAGCAGATGAAGAATTAAACATACAATCAACAACAACAAAAAAGCCTTGCATGATAATCCATATACTCCATACATGGACTTATTATCTTAAAGGTCTAAACCAACCTCAATGATTCTCTGTGATTCTGTGCATGACAAGCAACAAAAAACTGCTGCATTCAGACACAAGGCTCAAAAGTCTCCCTTATCTACTGTAGAAAGATCAAGGCATAAAGAGCTGCCTGCTTACTGAGGACCTGGAGTTTGCACAGGGATATATGGTTTAAATGTCTGTTGCAAGAATTGGGTAGAGCTTGGTGATTGAAACACAGTTGCCAAAAGGACACCCGGAGGTGAGCAAAATACAGGCTGGAAAATAGGATACCCATGTTGTAAGATCAGTAGCCTGAGGTGAAGCGCAGGTGGAGATCCTTTTTTTCCTAAAACCTCTGTAATTAGAGGGCCCTGAGCAAGGGGAGGAAACACTTGTGCTCCTGACTTCTTGCTGAGGCAACTCAGTGTTCAGAGATGATGATGAAAGATGGTGAAATGATCCTGTCTGTAATCCTGTAAGTGGAGCTTTCAGCTGGGACAGGGTGGTGCTGCAGGGACTCCTGGAGGCTGAGTTCTGCTTTGTGGGCTCTGGAGTTGTTTGCCTTTTAAATCTGATTTTATTGGTTTTATTTGGGTTTTTAATAAGCCAGAAAACCACCACATAGTTTTCATTTGAACGTTAGTGCTAGAGTGCATGCATGGCAGCATGAACTTTAAAAATGCAGCCCTTGTGTATCCATCTTTCTATTTTCTCTAATGTGAAACAGCTAATAGGTTTTTTTAATGTGGTGTTATATGAAATTGCCACTGCACTGTTATATCAAAATGATGTCACTGCAACAATCCTTAAGCTCTCCTTAAGCTGTAACTGTTAGTTACAGTGATTTAATTTGGCAAGAGTTAAGTGTGACTCAGCCTACTGCCATCTAGCCAAGACCAATTTCAATATTTTCCTGATGTTACTCTGGTTCATATGATTGGGTTGCCTGTACTTCAGACTCTTGCCTGCTTTAACTCTTGCTGTCTTAAACTTCTTACTGCAACCACCTTGAATTTCATCAAGTGTCAGCTGTGTTAGAAAATGCCATGATAATAGTAGTCATTGATCATTTTGAGGGGAGCATTCCCGTTTCTTCTAGCCTTCTACAAACTGCTTTTGCATGCTGTGGCACAGGAACCTGCTCTTCGGAGTCCAGTAAAAATGTTTTGAGGGAATGTTATGAGCAAAACAGTCTCAACTCATGGAACTTTTACTTAAATTAGCTTACTATCAGTTAACGCAAACTTCTAATCATGGGTTTGAGAATTGAGAGAAAAAAAAATTGATCCATCAAACCCTAAAGGCCCTCCCTCTTCCCTACTTTAGTTTTAAGCCCAAACAACCCTACCCACTCTATATCAGCTTCCCTGGTTTTCACAGCAGATTATGCTCAGCCCATCTTCTGCTCCTTTGCTGGGCTAACATGCAGAACAAGAAGGTGGCTTAATGGTGTCTTTCTGCTGCTCCTTCATGCTGATCTTCCTCTGCTCCTCTTTGTTTTTCTGTGTCCCACTCCCTATGAGGGTCAGTTACGGTCCCTTGGGGCTGTCACTGTTCTGTTGTGGGTAACCCTGGTGTGAGTGACCACACTCCCTCAGGGGTGTCTTTGTCATAGTACCCCCAGGAGGTCTCCTGTTGCCATGGAACCTCTGCTGCCCAGAGCACATCTACAGCCACATGTTACCTTTCTGGTCTCCCTCTGAGTCTCAAATTATGTGTGTCTCCTGTCCCTGCTGGCCGACTCCCTATGTGTGCTTCTGAGACCAGTTAAAGGTTTGGTCTTGGGGTTCAGGATTTTAACTTCTGTTTCTTTCTCTCATGGAATTTCTTCCCATCTGCCACTAAGAAACCACAACAACTGATACTTAGGAGAGACGGGAGAGGTTTCCACAGGCAGGGTGCAGCTGCCTACTCTCTTAGCTGGGGGATTTCTCTTGGAGGAGCAGAGAAATCACTAGAATTGGGCTGGGGGAAAAGGGCCTAGGGCGGCTCCTAGCCCTCTTGCTGTCTTGGCTTTGGAGGAGGATGGTCGAGCTGCTGCTTGGTGGGGGAATTCACTGCCAGAGCCCAGCCCTGCCCTGTCTTCTCCTGCCATGGGTGTTTTCTCCTGCCTCATTGCTCATGAGAGCAGCCATTGAACTGGGACCTTATTGGCACCCTGCCTCACTGGAAAGGACCCTTGCCATCTGCTCGGGTGCCTCAGGGGAAAAAATCGAGATCTCAACCGTCTCCCCCTTCCCGGAGGGTGTGTCTCCCTGGCTGCATGTGGCAGCTGCTGCGGAGGAGCCCGGCTGCCACTGCCCAGCCCTGCTGCTTTCGGCTGCTGCCTTGGGCTTTTTTGTTGCGCTCTAACCCACACCCCTGCCTGCTGGGACACCCCATGGCCCTTGCAACACCGCGGAGTTTGTGCTACCTCTTCCTTGCTACCCTGGGTGAGCCCACCTTGCTGTTCCAGCCGCTGCTGCGAGGTTCGCCTGCCTGCCCGCAGGAAGGCGAAAAGGACCAGAGCTTCCTACACACTTCACTATTACTCCCTTTTAGCAGGTGTTCACTCAGGCTTAACTTCCTGCTTTTTTTCAAACCACTACATCCTTTTCAAACCATGACATCCGCCTTCCACCCTGACTGCGTGAGGGAGCCGCGGCCGCGCCACAGCGCCCCCTGCAGGCGCGGGGGGATCACCGCAGGTGCCCTGCCCAGCGGGAGCCCCCAGCGCCCCTGGCGGCTGTGCCCGGAACTGCACCCAGGGGAAAGTGCCGGCGGCCGAGGGAAGGCTGGCACCAGGGTCCTGGTGCTGTTTGGTGTTAGTGCCGGGGTGGTTTGTTTGTTTGTCTTGTTGTACATATACGTACTAGTAAAGAACTGATACTTCTTTTCCAGTATCTTTCCTGAAATCCCCTTAATTTCAAGGTTATGATAATTCTGAGGGAAGGGGGTCATATTCTTTGTTCCAAGGGAGGTTCCCGCCTCCCTTGGCAGACACGTGTCTTTCAAACCAAGACAGGTGTGTACTAGCAGTGTCAATGCCACTGTGGCATGATTGTGAGTGGCACAGGACATTTCACAGCCTCTTCCCAGACAGGGCAGCCTGGTGCTGAAACCCTTCCAAGTTCATGTCCTTTACTTTCATTGACCAATGCAATGGAATCACAGGATGGTTTGGGTTGGAAGAGACCTTAAAGATCCTGTAGTTCGAATCCCCTGCTATGGGCCTGGACACATTTCATGAGATCAGGTTGTTCAAAGCCCCATCCAACCTGAACATTTCCAGGGATGGATCATCCGTGCAACATGTTCTTGAATAACGTGTACCCAGGAATTGTTCGGACACAAATCTTCAAATGCCTACATCTTGTGTCTCCAAAACACATGGCATGGATTTGAATTATATTAAGACTATTTATGGTACATAACAGCACATACCTAATTTCTTTATCATTTTTTCAAAGATCACCTAGTAGGTAATTCCTGGTCCTCAAGTGATAAGGACTTCTTCCTTCGGGATTTCAATTGCTGCAGGAGGATAGACACAACCTTGTGTCCTAATTCTGGTGTTCCAGGGGCTGGCTGGTACTTTATCACCCAGTTGAAATTGGGATAAATGGCTTTCTGCAGGACTGCTATGGTGAGCTGCTGCTTTTGTGTTAACTGGCTCCCCTGCAGCTTCATAGAGTTGAGATTCCCTCTTCCCAGAATGCAGTTTTGAGTGAGACATTGTACAGTTCTACCTTCCCAGATGCCAGGGGATTAGAGGGAATATGATCTACCCTCTCTGCTCCACAGTCTTCCCCTCATTCTTCGACAGCTGTGGTTTTGAAATTACTGCTAGGACTAGCCAAGGCTGCATTCCATCATGCCAACACACACATATGTTTGTTGCACCTAGAGTGACACTATATTATCTTTCCAAGTACAAAATCTAGCAACTCCTGTCTGACTTTGCTGCTGCCTAGACTGGTGGTGTGAAGATAAAGGGGGCTGATCTACTTGCTAGGCTTCTTCAAACTTCCCTTTGTCCCATCACATTTACTGTTTCAACATTCGTACTTTTCATGGGTATCCTGTTATGCCACTGATTTCACACTGCCTGAGTGCTTGCACTATGGCTTCCTGAGACAAGTCTAAGCTGTGTTTTCTCCCTCAGTATTTGAGCAGAAATTTCATGGACCTACCTGGCTAAAAATAGCTTTCCTTTGCGCCCATACCATAAGCTTCTACTGGCAAGTCTGGCTAACTGGTCAGCCTGGTTTCTGTGTTTCTTAAATTGCCTTTGAATTTCAGATATTCTTATTTACATCATGTGTTCAAGTAGATGTTTCTCTGAGTAGCTGTTGTCTTACTTTCCATTCTTTGATGCTGAAAATGGTTTTCCTCACCGCTGCTGATTAACACAACTGCAGCCTTTGAGCCATTTCTGCACTACCTTAGTGATCGCTCAGGAGGCTGTGCATGTGTATTCTCAGGGCCACTGGGGCTCCCAAGCATCATCTAAGGGGAACAAAGGCCATTACTTCTGCAAATTCATGGCAGCCTCTTCAGCATATAACTTGTCATACACTGGGGCATTTTATAGCCTGAGGAGTTCAGCCTTCATGTTGACTTGCTGGCTTCAGATTAGTCAGGTCAGGTTGGGGAAAGACAAAGATTACGTGGTGCCCATTACTTAGTACTGTTTTGAAGGTTTTTCCTTCAATCAGTACATCATCAATACCATGGAAGAATTCTCCACAGATGTTGCTTGAACCTTTGTGGATGGTGCCATGGAATGTGGTAGGGCTGTGTTTCTACCCCTTGTAACAGCCAGTTCCAGATATATTGCACACCATTCTGGGTGGAGACGAGCCCAAAGAAAGTGTTTGGAAGGTTTGCTTGGTATCATACAAGGTAGTTTTAGTTTATTTTTCATTTAAATAAAAATAGTTTCTCTATATGTTTGTAAATTCTAGTGTGGGAAAAATTTCCCAGCCTGCTGCAGAAAATTTGTTGCTCCTTCCACAGGTGCAGTTTTCAGTTGTTGAAAATAAATGCAGTGATAGTCATCACACATTCCTTGTAAACTGGTTTAGTCTCTGCATTTGATGACTGTGAAGCCCAGAAAAATAAGATCCAGAAGATTTTTTTACAAAGAATTCCAAAGAGTCATAAGGCAAATTCCTGTAAAAGTCCAAGAACTTATTTCTTTGTGGTGTAAGGTCTGTTTACAATAGCTTTTCTAAATACTGAACAAGTTTTTTAAAATGTAGAACAGTGTCTTTAAAATATATAGTTGACATGTCAAATGCAGGAGTAACTCAAACATGTTTTGGGGAAAAGTTCATTTTGGAAGAAAACATTTACATTTTTAAGTTGGGTTTGATCACAAAACATCATTGGCTGCATAACAAATGCATTTGGTTTACTCTGTCCACATGCTATAAACATCTAAAAATGGCATCCTTAACAGTACTTGTAAAAGGAAGGCTTCTTCTACAGAAGGACTGGGGCAGTGGTTGGTTAAATGCAAATATTAATTCTGCTCTACTTTTCTCGTAACTTGTATCCTGTAAAACTCCCATTGGATCTCTTCTTGCTTCCAAATTTTTCAGGAAATGGTGTCCATTTCTTGATGTGAGTAAAGTATCCACAAAGCTCACTTCACTCTGAGCCCAAGAGTTTTAATCATGGTAAAATCAAATTTTGTTTCTAGGATAGCAGTCATTCTTTCATCAGTTAAAAGTTAAACTCAGTATTCAAGTTAATCTTTCCATGAAATAGAAGTTCTTTTTGATTAAACACCCATCAATTTAGTTGGTAAAAATCTGATTTTAATTATACAGCTATCTTCGCAGGCTTATTTGCTTAACCACAGAAAAACGTTGCTTGTATCTTTTCTGTTTGTGAAGAAATCTAAAATTCTGAGGATAATATATAGTGAAAAAAAATTTTAAACTCTGATTTTTCCAGGAAAGCAAACCCAAGCGATATTGGTAGGACTACTGTTTTTATAACTGACACAAAAATACTACACTCTAAACCTTCTGTTTCTGGAAAAAGTGCAGTTAGAGTGTTTAGACTTATATTTCACCACCACTTTTTTTGTTCCCTGTGGTTTGGAGAAGAGTAACCTATATGAAGAGGAAAGGAAGTAGTGGTGATAGTAGCAGTAGTAGATGTGAGATGTGGTGGATAAAAAGTGAGCCAAATGTGTTGGGTAGTGTGCAGTGTTTATTAGAGCTGATGTTATTGTTGGACAAACCAGACAGCTCTAGAGTCACACAAGTCCTTGTTAAATTTAGAAACAAGAAGTTTCAGGGTAAGCTTTGGGGGACGGGCCTGGAGAAGCTTATGCAGAAACCTTTTAGATAAGGCTGTCTTTCTCTACATTTTATATCATTATCTTTCAATCTACTAATTCTTCTCTCACCTCTAGCTACCCATACCTGTCTGTATTTTTTCTCTTCAACACCAGGAATGCCTCCCTGTCTACTCTGCGTTTCCCACTCCTTCCTGGATGCCAGGCATCTTGCAATTGCATCCCAAATTCAGTAGTTACTTCACCATCTATTCCCTGCTCTCTCCCTGCCCAAATGTTACAAATGGTTATTGAGACATTTCTTCTTCACCTCAGAGCTGTCACTGCTTGTCTTAGCCAGCAAGTTTGGAATCTGATTTACAATATTCTTCATCACTGTTCTCACACAAACTTTCAGCTTTCCTTTTTTCTAATTTGGCCTTTTGTAAAGGTCAGCTCTTTGTATACTAAGTGGAGATGTGGACCTTTTTTCCCCAAACTTCAGGCAAGACTTGTGATTCTAAATCTTGTGGCTGTAGTGAGCTGACAGGTCCTCTGCATCCAGATTTCTCCCTCTCTCTCTCTTTCCTCTTCCCTGTTGCTTCTACTCCTATCCCTCTGTTGCTTCTACTCCTATCCCTTGGACATTGCCATTGTATCTTTGGCACTGGCTCCATTGCCAGACCTATATCCTGGCTCCTTCAGCTTGCAATTCTTACCTGTACTGCATCCATTCCCATTGCTTTCCTGTGGTGTTCTATGAAATGATTAAATTTCTAATAAATAAGTAAATTTATAGTGCAAACTGAAGTCTGGCATGTGTAATGGCAGCCTGCAAGTGATTAACACTGGCACATAAAATCTAATTTGGTTTTAGCAGGTGATACAGAATCAAAGTGAAGATGATGAAAATTATTCTTAGAGTGGACATGGAGAATTCTTGTTAAAGGTTTGTCTAAATATAACAGTAGTAGTTTCACAAAATGCACTTGAACTGGAAATGCTTACAGTTCCACTGTGAACACGTTCCAGCTGTTTTTCTGGGCTCATGAGCACTCTGAAACTACTAAGAACATAGCCTTGGTACAAAAGGGAAGACTTGCCTTTTTCCTCAAGTACTGAAGGATAGGAAGTTAAAAGGAAAACCTGTCAACCTTTTTTTAAATGAGAAACAAAACTCATATCCTGTTTCTGGCTTGACGTATATTTGTGTCAACTCCTGCGATTCAAGTCATTGCAAACACTATACTGTCTGGTTTCCTTAACCCACACTTTCCCCACAGGAAACCCTTGTGATAAACCCCAAAGTCTTCCTCTTTCTTTAGCACAAGAGGTTGTAGCTTATTTCAAGTACACAGATTGAAAAGCCTCAAGAGTCTTTTTAGCCATAACTGAACAAGCCACAGTGAAAATAAAGAGTCTGGAAAAACAAAGTCGATTTTCCTGTTCAGTTAGTGTTTTTGGTAAGATTACAGATTTTGTTTGGACTTTACTATTAGTATACAAACTGTATTGAATTGGTAAGAATGGTGGTGAGGAAGGTAAAAGAAAGAAGCTGTGAAATTGTCATCTTACAAGTGTCAGCAGGTATAGGAGTTCTGCTTACTGTGAATCTTCATTTCAGTGTGCTGCTATAAAAATAACAGTATTGATCTGGCTCTGTATGCATTGCAAGTGTATATTTCAAATAAATTTTATTTTAAAGAAGGAAATTATAAATGAAGATCCAAGTTCCATTAATTTGTTCAAAATAAATCATAATTTAACTTTTTTTCCTTAATCAGAGTGAGGACTATTTACCAGTCCAGCAGTTGAGGTTTTGGGACCAATGTCTATGCCAGTCATTACCCAGGGTCTGCCAGATCACAAATTTTGGGTTCTTTCTCATTTCTTGTGCTAAAAATTTACTATAGTAGTTTCATCTAGTGCAGGCTAGCCTAATCTTTTGGCTCCTGAGCCTTGCTGCTACACTTTCTGTTTTTCCTCTGAGCCCCCCAGCACACCAGGATTACTTTTTCTTCCATTCCTCCCTGCCCCAATCCAAGAGGCCACCAGAGATGCAGTGTGTGGGGATGCAGACCAAACAAAATGCTGATGTTTCTTGACTGTTGTGGAGTGAAGCCTTTAATCTATCATCTTACACACTTTATTGCTGTATAAAATGCTTTACTGATTTGAGATGAGCAGAAAAAACACGCAGCCCTTGAAGTCATGCCCCAGACATCACACAATTGCCCTGAAAACATCTCCCCCTTTCTCTGCACTAGACTGGGCAGGGTTCTGAGCTGTAGAAATGCATGTAGAGGTTTGACTGCTTGTGATGTGGCCACTGTCTTGAGGTACACACTTCTGGCCAAGAGTCTTCATGGATGTCAGTCAGAAAGATTCTTGGCGAGAACTGATGAAGCTGCTGCTAGATGTAAGTGCAGAAAACCTTGAGAAGTAATGAGGGTCTTCGACACTGGAAGAAGGAGAGGTGCTGACATACGTGCTTTGCCCTTTGGAGGATGTTAGGAAAATTTGGAACAGACCCTTGCAGACTGAGGAGGAGGGCTAGGATGCAAAATTCAGAATTACAAGAGTAAATATTTGTGTGCATGAGGTATCCTAGCCAAATTGGGCCATCCTGAATGTGGTTTTACACAGGGTTCTTGCAGCTTTCAAATGTTGAATATAACACAATTTGACTAGTCACTGACACCCACAGTACTGAACACTGATCATGGTTAAACTTTGGAAGGCGCCTATATTTCTTACTGCTTTTCAACTAATCCAGACATTCTTGGAATTAGATTCACTTCATTTAATTATCTGTGATGCCAGCCAATACTGGGAGGGTTTCTAAGAGGTGTTACAGGGGTTAGGATGCAGACATTGTTGGTTGTCCAGGCATATATTTTATTATCTCTAAGCTTTTAAGAAGTAAACTCGGTATATACAGGGCCAAGTGTCCTTATGTTCATTTTATTTCAGCATGATCATTACCAAAGTGTCCATTAAAATTCCACTACCACATTGCATTGTAATGTAAAATGTGAACTAATAGAGATTAACAAAGTTAATGTACTTTTGTGCTACAAAAACTGATTGATACAATAGTTAGGGAAGGAAACTTACGTAACAAGAGTAAATGTGAGCCTTGTGGTCAGAATGCACCTGGTTATGGAAATTTAGGGTATATGAGGAGTAGCTGCAAGGCTTGTCAGCTTTGTGAAAGCTTAAAATCCTGTCTGTTGAACAGCTTAAACTTTGAAGCTGTAGACTGTGAGCAACAAGTAATTAAAAAATTTCGGTATCTTAGGCTTATAAAAAATGAACTACTGACATTTCTTATGCTTTATTTCTTAAGACAGAATTTCAGAAGAGTCTGAATGCAAAGCAGGTGTGCAGTTCCTTCTTGATCTTGGTGAGATTTGAGAACAGGTTTTCCTAAGGCTGCTTCCAAGCTCCTGATCCAACCCCATGACCACGGAGGCAGTGATGGGGATCAGAGGCGTCTTGGCCCATTGTGAGCCTCCCTAGAGGAACAGTGATTACACTGAGACCTGGGAGGAGAGGCGGGGGTACTCCTTGCCTGCTCGAGGGGGTGAAGGACAGGGCTGGCTGCAGCAGGTGCTCTGTTGATGACGGAGAAGGCAGTGGCAGCAGTGGCCCTGGTGCTGGCCTTGATGACATCAAGTAACTTCATGTTTAATGCACAGAGTGATGTCAGCATGGTTGCTGTTGTTGCCTTAGAAAGGCTGACCTGAAAGAGAGACTGGACAGAGCTAGAGAATAAAGTAGATATTTATTAAAAGAACAAGAGTCTGACTAGGGCTGCACCCCAGACAGACCCAAAAAGATCACAAAATGGCATCTTGGTCTTGAGGGTTTACATTTTTATAAGTTTTGGTCCATTTGCACATTGGGGTCCAATTGTCCAATTATAGCTTCAAGTTGTGAGGTCCCATCTTGCTTGTTCCTGCGTTTGGTCCACCGTTGTTTATGCTTTTGGGCCTGAAAGTTGTCCTAGGTCTCTAATGGGAAAAGATTTGTTTTGTCTACCTACTCTGTGAAGAGAGCTGACTAGCACTTAATATGAGACTTAGAACTACACACTTAGGCAGTACAGAATCTGAAATCATGAAAGCTAAAACTTAAGGCATCACTGTGAGGAAGGTGCAATGAACTCAAGACCAGTTACCTAGAAGGGTGAAAATTTCGGCCTGCAGGAGCAAGAACTAAATGAGCTTTAAATAACTAAGGCAAAGCGATTTAATCAAACATCTGTGGCCTTTGTCAAGGGTACGCTGCACATGGATGCAGATGAGCCCATGCTTCTGTCTGCCAGTTGTATGTTGCTTTAGTCCCTGAATTGACACAAAAGGTAACTCGGTAATAATTTAAAGGCTCACTAATTTTTTTTTTTTTTATGTTTGGTAAGGACAAGTACATGGGTGAAATAGCAATATGACACTTGCAGTCTTGAATTGTGGTCAATTTTACATCCTGAAATTACAGGTAAGAAAAAAATGAACAAAAACTCAAATAAACACATCCAATGACTTTTGATTACTTGTCATTTTGGAAAACCCTTTTCCTCTCTTTCTGCTTCCCATCCCAGTGCCTCCAAAACTTGTAATTTCTTGGTGGAAGTGCCATGTTTCCATCACCCAAATGTTCTTCTAACAGCTCTTGTTAGTGTAGCTTAGGTTTCTGCTTACAAATTTCAGGAGACAGAGCAATGCATTTCAGTTCTCACTTATAAAAAACATCACAGATGGACAGAGTGACTTATCTTTAGTTCTATGACTTCGTAGCACAAGGTGTATAGTCCAGTGGCTAGAATTGGCCCATGTCACAGAACCGTAGGCTGCTGAAGCCAGGGGACATCTCTGGAGCCCTCTCAGTCCCACCTCCTGCTTCAGAAGGGTCAGCCACTGCAGGTTGCCAAGGACTGTGGTCAGCTGGGTTTTACTTATTTTGAACATGTGGAGGTGATACTCTGTACAGGAAACTACTTCCCCCAAAGCATGTGTTACAAACCAGTCTAACACAGAAGACCAAAGGAAAATAAGCCTCTGTGAATGAAACAGACTGGACCCAGAAAGGTTCAAAATATACCCCAAAAATGTGATTCAAACCAAATGAGATTAGATGTTGGTGCCCCCCCAAAACTGATATATTTCATTTAATAGTAAAAGAGGGCAAGAGGAAGGGAGGGAGGGAGGGAAAGTAGGTAACTAGGAGTGTGGAGGGCGTGGGGGGACAGGGAGTGACAGGGCTTTGGCAAAGCATATCACCCTTCCGGGGCACCTTGTGGCATCTCATTGCTCCCCTCCACCCGGCCTTCTTGGTGGTGAGGGTCCCCCACACCACACCATGCTGAAAAGCATACAATCCTGTGAATTAATATATATTAGGGCCAGGTGGGAGTGCCCACGTGCCTCTGAGGGGACTAGGTTTGACACTGTCCCTTGCAGCACTGTGGATCTGTTGCATCATGCTGCAATGTTCATGGTCTGGGGATCCCTTGGCGGGGCTTTGATGGGCCATGACACTCTCTTTGCTGTGGATATGCTTTTCCCTGGGTGAAGGGGCCCCTCAGCTGGGCTCCTCTGCACAGTGCAGGGTGGGAGTTCACTGCCTCTGGCCAGAGGCTTTACCATCCCACACACCCCAAACCTCTCTTCCCCTCCACCCTTTGATGTGAGGGTCTGTTCGAGCCTGTGCTGATAGCCCTGGGCTGTGGCCTCCTCCCAGATGATGTTAAGCTTGATCCCTCTGTGAATGTGTGTCTTCTCTCCCCAAACTTAAATTTACTTTATCTTATCTCCTTCACAGAGCAGTTCAGGGCCTCAGTCAGAAGGCCTGTTCGGGGTGTGGTGGTCTTCCCTGCAGCTTTTGTAATACAGTTTTGCTATAATAGGCAGAGGTCCTTCATGAAGATGTTTAAGCCATAAATTATAGCATTCAGTCTCCGACAGCATGGAGCAATACTTCAGCTCTTTCCAATCTGCCATCAGTGGCAGTGTCTTGGAAGCTCTTTTAATCTTATGGAGAAGATCTGAGATCTGTGGGTTTTGTGTTTGATGTTGTTTTGCCACTGAGTGCTATCACCAAACATCCCAGCTGCAGTTTGGAGGGAAAGTGGTCACATCCATTATGGGCATGAAGAATTACAAACTGTAAGAAATAAACCAGACTGCAGTGGACAACTCATTCCTCGTTGGGTTGTGATTAACACGTCATATGTTTGCATTTATTTTCGCTAGTGGATTGAAGGGACTCACAGGGGTTCTTAGTTTTGCATAGTTCTCTTTTACCCCTTCTTATTAGCAGCTCAGCATTTGGCAGGACTGCTGCCACCATGTTAATTTTCTAGCTTTGTGACTGAGTCAGATCTTCTGTGTGCTTTCTGCTGATTTAGAGCTATTCATTCTGTCCTCTTCTTCCTATGTCAAATCCTCCCCTGGAAAACTGCCTATAGTACATAAGAGCTCTAAGAGCTCCATTGTATTTTCCTACCATCTATAGCTTAAAGTGGCAACAAAAGTTGCCTAGTCCACAGGAAACATTTAAGCAAGCAAAATTCCCCAAACTGTGCTTCAAAATATGAGGGTTTTTTTTCTTTTCCAAATGCCTTGTCTTACCATGTTTTGTTAAAAACCCTCACATTACTAGTTATTTAAATAAATAATTTTGAGTCAAATTATGGCCTTGTAGGCTTTTAAAAAATATTAAATTTCCATTTTTGAACAGAAGAAACAGTAATTCAAATATTAAACAAGTCTAAAAACTCTTTACTAGCAGTCAGATCAGGAAAAGATTAGGCCACATAATTGCCCAACTTTTTATGTACTGCGTTTTCACGATAGGTGCCAATAAAGTAACTTTTCAGGGAAGCAGCTTTTGGGTACAAAAAATAAATATGATCATTATTAGGCTTGTCTTATGCATCTCTTTGAAGAAGAAATAAATCATTTTATTGGTTACAGCAGAGATCTAGCTGACTTTATTCCCATTGGTTGCATTAGTGAATGCTCCAGATGTGCAGAAAGCAGACATTCCCCCAGATGTAAAAAATTATCTTTGCTATTCTTTTTTTTTTTTTGGCTGATTTACAGCTGTTATTCATGTTTGGGGCATATTTATTTTACACAGGAAGGGGCTTCATTTGCTAAACAGAATTTTATGCAATGTTTTTTGTTTTCTCTTGCTCTGCAGAGAAACCAAAATTGAAAAGCAGCATTGATAGGTGGGTAGAGAGTTTGAAAAAATACCAGCAGGATTTAATTTTTTAAGTCTTTGGGCAAGGCTAATTATAAACTGTTGCTTAGCAGTGGGAGTATCAGCATTGCCTGACACAGAGATCTTGCCTGCAAACCTCTGCACTGGCTGAGAGGAAGAAGTACAGTTTTAAGTACTTCCAATAGCTGCCTACCTATGTGTACTTTTCAAGTTCCAGGTTCTCCATTTAAAACCTTTAGGGATACAATCCTTACAGTAAGAGATGGAGAACCAAGTCACCCTTCTCCCAGATTTTTTATGATTAAAGTACCCCTCTTGGTTTTGCCTGCATTGGACATTCAAGAAAATAATTGTCTGAATATGAGCTGAGCAGGAAAAGACTTCTGTTCTAGGTAATTCATGCTGGTGGGGCAAAACCTGGATTGAAATCAAGTACTGGTAAGCTTAAAAACAAATGGAAGGGATGTAGTGTCTATGTTCTCTTATTCAAAGTGTTTCTTGAACAAGGTCCAAAGTGCTGGCCTTTTTGTGTTTTCTACAGTTCTGGTTAGATGTTGAATAATTCTCTACAGGTCATGGTTAAGTGTTGAATAATTTCACTCCTTGTGTTTTCAGTCCCCTGAGAAGAAGGAGCACAAGACACAGGAGAATAAAATCCAGTTTTCGTTCTGGAAGTTGGAGAAGCTGCTTTTTGCCTGGTTGCCTGAGTGCTACCTTTGTGGCTACCAATATCCTTGTCCTGTTAGAGGGCTGCCAGACCTTGTGCAGACTCTACAGACATGAAAGGCCTCTTTGAGCTCAAGATTTTTGCATAGGTCACAAAAATAAGGGGCAAAGGAGCAGGGCAGACGCAAGTTGGGCAGTCATAGATCACATGAAATTTAACAAGAGCAAATGCCAGGTTCCATGCCTAGGATGGGGTAACCCTGGTTCTCTGTATAAACTAGAGGGGAAAGCAACCTGCAGGAGACTTGGGGGGTTGGGTTGATGGCAAGTTGAGCATGAATCAAGAGTCTGGCAGCCAAAAGTGTTGTGCCCTGGGGTGCATCAAGAACAGCAGTGGTGGCTGCTCGAGGGAGGTGATTGTCCCAATCTATTCTTTTTGAGTCCTTGTGTGCAGTTTTTGGGTGCCTCAAAGCAATAAAGAGTTCAGACTATTTAGAGTGTGTCCAGAGGAGAGTGACCAAGATGGTGAAAGGCCTCAAGGGCAAAACCTACTAGGAGTGTCTGAGGTCACTTAGTTTGCTCAGCCTGGAGAAGAAAAGGCCAAGGGCTGACCACAAAACAGCCTACAGCTTCTTCAAGGAGGGGCAGCAAAGGGGCATGTGGTGTTTTCCTCTCTGATTACCTCCAAAAGGAAATGGAATGAAGCTGCCTCAGGGGAAGTTCAGAATGGACATTAGGAGAGAGTTCTTATCTGAGAGGGTGGTTGGTCATTGGAACAGACAGGAAGGCATGGGGCATGGAACCAAGCCTGACAGTTCAAGGAGTGTCTGAATGAGGCTCTTATTCATATGGCTTATTTATAGTTACTCCTGTGAGGAGTGGAGGAGTGGGGTGTTGGGCTTGGTGATCCTTACGGGTCCCTTCTAACTGGAGATACTCTGTGATTGTAAGTCAGCCACTGATGGAGTAACAGATCATGTCCAGCTGTGGGATGGAGACAAGATGGTCACTGTCACCTGCTTCACAGGCCTACAACTGGAAGACCTGTTGCCACATGCAGGCTCTGTGGGGACCCTGTGGTGTGCAAAGCCCTAGGGAGAGAAGGAAGGAAGGAAGCAGAAGAGCCCTGGCATTTTTAGGGAAACAAAATTGAAGCAGTCTATTGCTCAAGTCAGAAAGCTGCTTTTGTGGTGATTCATCACAAGTCTCCTTTCTTGGTGTGTCATTGTACATGTGACTAATGGAGGAACTTTGCAAAGTTCCTGTTGCCTTCTGCAGTGGAATGTGAATATGATCAATCTAACACTTTAGCAGGAGGTATCTGAGAGCAGTGACAGATCTTTACAAAGGTCTTTGCACTCTTATTTGCTTACTTTGATCTCTTGAACACCCTCTAGTTCTTCAGCTATTCAAAGCCTATGTTTGCTCTTTTTGTTTTTACCTACTGTTTTCCCCCCAGCTAACACAAACTGTGTTGGTTACTAGAGACGCCCTGCTGAAGATGTGTCTCTTGAGATCCAGGTATTTGAGCTACAGACATAAAAGGTGTAGTGTAGACATTTCTGAAGTATTCTTGAATCTGCTCATGCCCCTAGGAGCTAGAAATACCTGCTATATTGTTCTTTGTATGCAATACAATATCTTCTTTCTTTGTAAATATCTTTGTTTAGACTAAGAAAATGCTCGTAAGCTTAGCTGCTCTGGGTCTTCCTTAAATCTGTACGGAGTGCAGCATATTCTTGCTGAGTTTTCCTTTTTGGACCGTGATCACATCTTAGTTCTAGTTCTTTAGCTTTATCTCTTGTTTTCTAATTCCTTTTTTCCTGGAACCAGCTGAATCATACTGAGCTTTTTTAGACTAAGTCACTGAAGTTCTGCTTTAGTTGGACCCACCTATATCAAAACTGGAGTGAGTACATTTATAAAAGCAGCTGCTTTAAAGACATAGGAAGGTTTGTCATGAACAGCAGGGAAAGACCTTTTTTTGCTGGGGAAGCCGACTTCCAGCACCTTTGAGTGCAGATTATTGTAATGGCTTCTTTAAGCTAAGGTTTGACATTTTTTGCTACTTCATCTCAAAAGAGTAATGTATATGAGGAGCCTGATATCTTGCTGCATGCTTGGAAACCAGAATTTTGGTTTCAGAATAATAATTCCAGTTATTTTTTTCTTTTATTGACTCTCAAATTTGTTTATTCTTCTGTCTAAGCATTTTTTATGTGAGCTTGGCAGTCAGCAATCTCATCCTAAATTATTTCTCAGTGAAGCTCATGTGCAGAATCCCTTAAAATAACAATATCACTGAAAACACACCCTTTTACAAAGGTTTCCTCCACTTGAGGGAAACTGCTGCAGGTGAAGCCATTCTGAGTTCCTGGACTAAGTTTCCTGCTGGCAGTGGGAAACTCTCCATACAGCCTCTTTTCTGCTCCAGGTAAAATTTCAGCTGCACCAAAGCATAAATTTGAGTGTATGTGCTTTTTTTTCCATCAGCCTGGAAAGAAACAAGGCTCTTGAAATATGCATGAACCAGTGTAACATCCATTGTGTTAGTGATATACCTTTGAGTTTGAGACAGATGGTGTTAACAGTTGGTGATGGTCCCTCCTCTGGGTGCTAGTCCGGTGGAGTTTTGAGGAGTGTGCATCATCAGCAGATTCCTCTGCCTGCCCTCTTGGAGTTAGACTACCAAATTCTGATCAGGTCCTGTCTTAGGCATGCCTCCCAGAGGACTGTAGCCTGAGAGGTGTTTGTACTTGAGAACACAAGCAAACTAGAATTCAGGTTTGAGGAATAACTGTGCAAATGCCTGTTAAAATTTCTTATGAGCGCTTTGACTTTTTTTGCCTGTTGATACGGAGGTTTCTTCAAAGGAGTAACTTCAGAAGGAACTGGCATTTGTGTCTCACCACCTGCTAATTTTACAGAGGTTTATACAATTGTATTGCAAGTTGATGTAGACTTCAGATAAATGACCTGCAAATATTTTGCATTCTGTGAAGTAGTTTCTTGTGATCTAACAGAGCTTGTGGTCTCTACCTGAAATAAGGAAGACCAAGTAAAATATCTTCTTGCTTTCTATTCAAGATCTATACCTACTTATTTTATACAGGAGATTTTAAATGTGCTTCACTCCTGCACCACAATAAAGCCATCAATTGACTCTGTTTCCATGAGAGAGCTCGTCACAGACCAGGCAGGTTTGTCTCCTTACTTGGCTGTGAGCAAGGTGGTTTTCAGTTCAAATGTTACAGTATGGGAATCACTTCTTAGACTTCAGATTTCGGTTTCTGCTGTAGCAGTTCAGTTGGCCAGAGTCCACACTTTTAAAGAATCTTATTCTCCTTTCTTTTCTGGAGAAAAAGGGCATTCTTAGTGCATTTATCTGAGAAGGAAAAGGGGTTTCAATTTTGACCTCAGTTATGGTGAAAGATGTCACCAGATATATTATAAGCATCCATCATTCCTGGTATTAGACTCATGACTTGTCTTAGCTTGGTCTGTCATGTAAATGAAAGGTGCATTCTGCTTGTGGTTTGATTTTGATGTTTGTTTTTATTCCTCTCTTCAGACTTAGCAGTAGCTGGTTCTGATGCCTCTTTGGTTGTTACATTCTTAGAGGAAAAGCCAGACACATAAATGCTTTATGTAGGCATCTTCTGAATTAAGGTAGTTTCTGTCTGGAAAGAACTTCTGCTCTAGCTGACTTGATACTCAGTAGGAAGAAAAAGTCTTCCAGCTTCTATGGGGCTGAAGCAGTATATTTGGATGTCTTTTTCTTAAATAGCTGATATCTACTTTCAGGCCTTATTCCATGCTTCAGTGAAAGTAGGGATGAGGAAAAAAATAGAAACCCTCCAAGCAGTTGCTCTAGCTATCCACTTATCTTATAAGCCTCTGCTGCAGAGATCACATATTCATGCTGTGAAACCAGGTTGTGTCATGTATGTCTTGAGCTGGTGTTTTTGCAGTTGGCTGGGTAAGCAGCAGTAGCTCTAGCAACTGATCTAATACAGCAAGTGACAGTGTTCTTTTCCTAAGGACTGAAAATAGAATCTAATCTCTCTGGAGTGGAGACCCCATAGTGGTGCCAACTGCATTTATCTGTGTTTTAGGAAGTTGAAAAGACTGCTCAAGATCATATGTGCTAATATCTTAACCACCTTCATGCTGCTAACCCTAGTTAGGGAGAAAGGGAAGTCTTATAAACCCATGAAATTTAATTTTTAATGCCAAGATATTAATTCCATTACATTACTTTCATAATGACCCTTGTGCTTCAAGGCTCTTCTTCAGACTTGAATCTTTTATATTCTCATGCACTGGAG
This sequence comes from Nicator chloris, assembly GCA_013400495.1. Classification (NCBI taxonomy): domain Eukaryota; kingdom Metazoa; phylum Chordata; class Aves; order Passeriformes; family Pycnonotidae; genus Nicator; species Nicator chloris. Next base: position 37,026 of record WAAE01016100.1, read on the forward strand.
CTGTCAGCTCATTTTGTGGTTCAGTGGAAAGACGGGTGGGAAGGAATATGTTGTGGGTGGCACTAAGAAAGCATGCAGTAGCAGTGGCAAGAGTAAAGTGCATTATTGGCTGCAGGAATGTATGTTCCAACCCTTCAGGTCATTTCTATAGAGCAAATTTTTAGTGTGGTTCCCTTTTGTTCTGAAAAAAAAGACATGTGGATGGTGACCTGGAGAAATAGAGAAGAATGTCTGTCTTCAACCCTGACTCAAAATATTGTTCTAGGTTGACTCAGGAAGCAGAAAAGTCAAAGTCAATCACAGACATTCTAATGACTTTATTAAATGTTGGGTTTGAGTAAGAAAAAGCTGTGTCCTTACTGTTTGTTTTATCTTCTACAGGCCAAGATGACTTCTCCTTAGAAGACGCACTTTTTGGAGGTAGGCAGGAAAATTGTGGCTGCTCTTTTGACTTGTTTATTTTTAAGTATTACTGCGTGACAAATTTGCCATATATGGTTTGTTTAAACCTCAGTGGAACAACTCAGCTATGTGTTTGTCAGGATGTTGAGCACATGGAACTCGAAGTTGTCTTTTGAAGACTTAAAGATTTCTCTTTGAGGTGAAATTGTCTTGCTGTGTAGATTTGATCTTGCATCATTTTGTCATATAGACATGTACTTACATTTGTCCTTTGTCCTTCATGTAGCTTCTGAACAGTGTTAAATAGTATTTAATTTTTTTTTTCTAACCATACCTGACAGAAAGTACAAAGAAGCCTCTTGTAAATCAGAAGACACCATCATCAAATCCAGGTGAGATCTAATTGGCTTGTAATGCTTTTTACTGTAAAATCAAGTGTAGTGTACATACCAATTTGAGATCCTGAATTTTTCAATTTAGTGGCACGCACGGTTGTGATATTTCTATAAAAGAAAGCAGTTCCCTGACAACAAAAGGGCTTCTTCATTTTGGAATCTGCTCTCAGAAATGTATTTTGTGATTTCACAAGCTTAAAGACCCTGTAAGAATCCCTTCTGTTGGCTTTCAGCCCACATGCTTGGAGCTTGCTCACCTTGAGCTGGCCCTTGACAGGTCTCTTAATCTCCAAAAGCAGCAAGTCTCTTGGCAGGTAGTGCCTGGTAACTTTGTGGGGCTTTTCCATGAGTCAGTTTCTCATTTGTGGAGAAAACATTGTAAGGTCCGTTTTGTTTAAAAAAATAGTCTAAGACTACTTCAGTTTTTGCAGTACCTTTAAAACTTCCCTTATTTCTTTGTAGATGATTTAGACTTGTCCCATGCTCTTCATCCTGGTAAGTTGGATACTGCTCAAATGTTCCTGTTGCAATGTCTATCCACCCTTTATGACCCAAGTATAATAAGGCACTGAGTTGTTTAAGGTAGCAGACTGTCGATAAAAATAATTGCAGTCTAGTTATGTTTGTTAATCTTAAGGTTCTGGATCACCAAAACTGTAGGAATTTCAATAATTTCTTAGCAGCTTGTACTTGTTTAGTTGCTGTTTTTTCACTAGATGGCACTAACTCCATTAACTATTACTTATGGAAGTAAATGGTAATTCCAAAGTAATCTCTCCCATTTCAGGAAGTATTTTTAGTAGCACAAGGAAACATTAATCTGTTACAAATATTCTGAAGGAAAGTACTCTTTCTAATGTGAAGGCTGTGACAAAACTGTGCAGAGATAATTTCTAAGATCTCCTATTTTCCTATTTTGTGGCAATCCAAATGAAGTGTCACTGTGGGGACCGTATGTCCAGTTCTATTCTGTGTACTTTGTCTGTTTTTCAAGTGAGGTACCAAGCTTTATATTTGGTTAAAACATGGCAATTTTAAAAGAGAAAACAGCCAAGTAATCTTTACCTGGTAGAAAAATTTAAAGAAGCTCAGCCTTTGAAATCAGATGTGCAAACTAAGATAGAGCATAACACTTAATGAGTTTTTCTCTATGTGTTCCATCCTAGCAAGAATCTGACATGCTGGTTAATGTAGCAGAAAAACTCTTAGTGGCATTTAGTATTTAGCTAAAATAACCCAAGAAATACACCATTAGCTAATTAAAAGAAAATTACATGGGGAAGTTTTGATACAATATTTAAGTCAGATCATCTTTCAAGGTCACTACATGCTCTGCTTTTGGTTTCTTCACACTAGTAATTTTGCTGAATTTATTCTGACTCTTGTTTGTCTACAGATGATCCAAAGCCACATCCTCCTGCAAATCCTAGAGACGCTGGTAAGACTGATCTAACAGGAATTTCTGAACAGTAAAAGAGTATTTGTTAATCTCTCTTAGTCCCTTTGAACATTACTGTACTATAGTCTGGTTTTGTTATCTTAACATTTTCTTTTTTTTTTTTTTTTCCCTAAATCTCTCTTTTGTGATTAGATAACCCCAAGCAAGATCAACCTAAAGGCTCTGGTAAGACTTCTAGCACAAACTCCTGATTTTGCTGTCTCAGTTACACTTCTAGTAATTGATCCTTGTTGATTGTCTGCTATGTATGTCAGATTTGGCTTACATCAAACACTGAAGATTGAGAAAAAGTTGTCTTGCAAAAAAGCTTTGCTCCAGTCTTGAAATTCCATAACAAACCTGTTGAGTCACTTTCACTTAAAAACAGAATGATATGGGGAAGAGGCAGGATGAGACAGTGTGTGTGTATGCTTGGGGCAATGCTGTTCTTGGCTGCCTGTGGTGAAGCACTCATGTAGTGGTGGCTTCTTTTTCTTTACAAACTGAATCCCTTCTAGTCATGCTCAAATGTAAGTAGCAACTGGCTATGATGTTTGTTCTTAAAGGATCTAAATTAAAGGTAAAGCCCCAAGTTAAAGGGTTGCTGCTTTTTTTTTTTTTTTTTTAATTTAAAAACGCCATTAAAAAATACAATTATTTGTGTTTGAAAGATAGGTTTAAAATACACGTCCTTCCCTGCCTGTTCTGCTTTAGGGGTCCTTTCTGTCTTTGCCTAACCCAGAACAAAACAGATTCAGATTAATGCAGGTGTGATGATGCCATTATTCAAAAACATGGTGGTAAAGAGCCCTGGAATGCAAGCCTCGGTTCTTGTCCTTTCACCTGTCTGACTTGCAGCAGATACTTGACTTTGAGTCAGGACAGTGCTTTTGGCACCTAACTAAAACATCCTTTGATGCAATACTTTTAGTTTTTCTGCCTGAAACACATTTGCTTTATGTAAATTCAATATTCATTTGGCAGCCGAGGGAAGGAAGAGAAGGTGCCATGAGGGAGACAGGAAGGCTCCATGAGGTAGGGTTCAGTGCAAATGGAGAGGGACTACTTCACAGTCCTGCAATAAATCAGAGAAGAGAATTACATTTGGACTGTTTGTGACTTAGAGACTCAACTCTGAAGAATCATTCACAGTTGCAGCCTTGAAAGTAAATGGTCCTTTTCTGTCTATGTTCTTTCTTTGCTTTTGCAGGACAGTGAGATTTGGGCTGTTAGGGTTAAGCAACTTATAGGGCTCCTTGATTGCTGAACCTGATTTGTGCAGTACTACCTGCTCTTGGACACTGACTTCTCTCAATTGTTCAGGAAGTCCAGAGAAAGGAGTGCTGCTGTCAAACTGTGTAATGCTGAGCTGAAGGGACTTGACACTGTTAAGGCTTTTAAAAGACTAAATGTTGTGACCGGGCCTAAAACCACCACAAATTCAGTTGAACGGTCTTGAGAAAATTTCCGTGTTATTATATGCCTTGGTGTGTCTTATTCACTGAACTTGAAACATGGTAATGTTATTTGCATTATTTTATAGACACGTTTGATGATTCAGATCTATTTGGTGGCAAATTGCCCAGAGGAGGAAGTGATGGCAGTGGCAGCAATGGTAAGATAGCAGGTTGTGCTTCATATTGTTTCTATGGCTACGTGAGCTTTTGATTAAAGCTTGTTCAGAAGCTGGTTAGACATGCTTTAATTTGTAATGCATTTGGTTCTGGTATCTGAAGCTTAAGAGCATACTTTTGAGTTCAAAAGCAACATGTTCTATCTCTGCCAAAAACAAGCCCCAAACATTTAAGACATAAAACTGGTCTACAGCAAAAATTTTCAGTGATTTTTACTGTTACACTAAGAAAGATGGCTTCTAAAACTGAAATATGAATGTAGTACTTATCAAAATTCACCATGAATGTAGTTTTTAAGGTCATCCAAGTGCTAAGTTTGATCTTCTATGACATACTCTCCATTTCTTTTAGTTCTTGTATTTAGGAAGTCTGGGAGTGGACCAGAAGAGGGTCCATCTTGTGTTCACAAAGATTTCCTTTGTCCCACAGGATGAACTGATCTTTACACTTCCAAGTGATCCTTAGTCTTCACTGCTTTACTGTGGTGGTGATGAGGGAGGTGAGAGGTGAGGAGGTGAGAAGTTGTGGATGATCCATCCCTGGAAGTGTTCAAGACCAGGTTGGATGGAGCTCTGACCAGCCTGGTGTAGTGGAAGGTGTCCCTGCCTGTGGCAGAGGGTTTGAAACTTGGTGAGCACTGAGGTCCCTTCACCACCATAGTATTCTATTTTCTGAGCAGTAGAAACCATTTCATAGCTTGCCAAACATTTTTGATTATTTGCTATGTCTAATTGGCACGTTACTGCAATTTTACTACTTCCAGATCAGAGTTAAAGTATCTTAATGGGGTTTGGGATGTGCTAATGGTTACTGACTTCTCTGGAGAGTTGTCCTTGGTAGAGATTACTGATGCCACTTTTTTGGGTAGCTCTCCTCTTCCAAGGTTCCTTTGGGGCAGTGCTTGAAAATTGGAAGAGGCAAGAAACATGTGTGGAGGCTTGTGTGGAGTTTTCATCTGCACAGGTTCCTGCCTTAGTGGTACGAGTTGCACAGTGACAGATAGGGTTAGCATTTATAGAACTTCTGGCTTGCTCATGAAGAGAATTGCAGAGGTATTTAGTAGATGAGGCTGGGATTTTAGGAAAAGATACTTGGTTCTGTAGAAATACAGCTGAATGTTACCCTGAAATTATATGAGTTCTCTGTGGTGGTGCACAGGCTTATTAAACCAGATTTCACAAATGTTATGTGCTCATTTTGTAGAAGTGCTGAGCACTCAAGGCCTGAGTTGGCACTGCTCTGAGACACAAAGTTTCAGTGCCAGTTTAGCACTGTACGGATGTAATAGATGGTTTGTAATTTTGCATAATTAATTGACAAAACATTTGTCAGTTATGAGATGAGTGTTCTTTAGACATATAAAATGTAAACTCTCCGTTCATTTTTTACAGAACGAAAGGGCCCAACTCCAAACAGTGGCCAAGAAGAGGAGGGTAAATGCATGAATTTGTGTGTATGATGGTGTTTGGATATATGAAGCTTGTTTTCTCGGGGTTTCTGATTGCTAATCTTCTGCTAGAATGGTCCCTTCTGGGAGTGGGTTACAATTAAAAAGCTTTTGTGCACTCTGGCATTAAGCTCTCCTTCCATAGTCCTTTAACATTTCTATGTTACAAATGATTCCTAAGTGTTAAGCTCTCAGAGATGCTGGTGCAGTGATTGTGTTCATGCAAAGTAGATATGGCTATAAAAGGGTTGCTTTTTTAATTAGTGGAACTTAAAACAGGCATGCTTAAGTTCCTTAACAATGGGCATTGCTAAGAAATCAATTATTATAAAATGAGAGTATTCACTTTTCATTATGCAGAGAGTAGATTATTACAATTTCATGTAATTTCAGTTTAATGGTTTTTGGAAGTGTTCACAGGGTTTACTTTGAGACAATACTTTGATGTGGCTTTCAGTTCTGAGAAATGTATACAAACGTCTCTGTTTTTTTCAGCTTCTCCAGGAGCAATAGCTGGAATTGTAAGTGCTGTGGCTGCTACTGCAATTGGAGCAGTATCCAGTTTCATTGCTTACCAGAAGAAGAAACTCTGTTTCAAGCAAAGTGGTAAGAATTCCAAATTACTTTTGTTTCCTACTGTCTAAAGAGAGGCATTTTTGTATTTATATGTGGACTTTAAATTGATCCTATGTATAAGGTAGTTATAATAACCCAATGAATTTATGTTCACAGGGAGTAACATGTTCCTATGTTCCTAGCATGTTCCTAGTGGTCATCTAAGACTGAAGAATTCCTTGCCCAAAAATTAGAGTTTCAAAACTAGGAGGACTTAAAGCTTTATATTTCTTAAAATAAAAGCACTTCTTGTTAAAAAATAAGCAGGAGAGACTGCAAAAAATACTTTTTAAGGAGAATCAAGTGGAGGTTGGAGATTAGAGACATTTTCATGCTGGAAAATACTTTGTGGTTTCTAATTTTGTAAATTTTGCCTTTGTGTCTTCACAAGATGCTTGCCTACTTACTGGCTTTATGACAACTTACTGCAATGTTCATCCACAAATGATTCTTCTGCAGTCATCTATTGCTTGCTTCCTTTCTACCTAAATAAGACATAACTTGGATCAGAGAACTTTGGGAGTACTGTGGGTGATAGGAGGGGCAGAAACTTTGGTTTTGTCTATTTCTGTCTTTTTGACTGTTTAGTGAAGGGATAGACCAGTCATTCAGCTGGGACTGCTGTTTTGTAATTTGAGAAGTTTGGAAACCGAGTAACATCTCTACCATGCATGTTAAAATTAATGTGCAGACAAAACAGGGCAACTCAACTACTATCAGTAGCCCATTTTCTTCACTGCTGTTTCTTCTCTCAAATTATCTCTATTTATCAAGAACCTCAAATATAAGAGAATTTGAACGCTAAATATCTTTTTTTATTTTTCCCAGCAGATGAAGAGAATGTGAATATGGAAAGCCATAGGGGAGCGCAATCTGAGCCACCTGGTAAGACAAGAATCTAAAGGGAAGATCAGCTCTTTGGTGGGGACCCTATTAAATACACTTGATGGATATTTAACATCCTGGAGAAAATGAATTGTGCTGTTTTGTTAAAAAACAAAACAATTTTGTCAGAATAAGAGCTAACAGTGTGCCCGGGTAGCCAAGAAGGCCATCCTGGCCTGTGCCAGCAATAGTGTGGCCACCAGGACCAAGGCTGTGATTGTCTCCTTGTACTTGGCTCTGGTGAGGCCACACCTCGAGTGCTGTGTCCAGTTCTGGGCCCCTCACTTCAAGAAAGACACTGAGGTGCTGCAGCACGTCCAGAGAAGGGCAGCAGAGCTGGGGAAGGGTCTGGAGAACACGTGTTGTGAGGAGTGACTGGGGGAGTTGGAGATGTTTAGCCTGGAGAAAAGAAGGCTCAGGGATCATCTTTTCACTCTCTACAGCCACCTGAAAGGAGGTTGTAGCCAGCTGTGTGTCAGTCACTTCTCCTGCGTAACAAGTGATAGGACAAGAGGAAATGGCCTCAAAGAGGAGGTTTAGATTGAATATTTGGAAAAATTTCTTTATGAAGAGGGCTGTCAAGCATTGGAACAGGCTGCTCAGAAACTCCTCAGGACAGCAGAGGAGTTGTCATCCGTGGAAGTATTTAAAAGATACGTAGATGTGGCACATAGGGACATGGTTTAGAGGTGGACTTGGCAGTCCTAGGGTAAGAGTTAAAATGGGTGATCTAAAGGGTTTTTTCCAACATAGATGATTCTCTGATTGTATGATTTTACCATGATGACAAACTTAGAACTGAATCAAGCATTCACTTCTGACAATATGGCCACTTTTCTCTAGTTTTTTATTGAACAAATTGGTTTATTGCCTTGAGCATGCGTTTAAAGGAGCTCAAAGAAAGTGAAGGATTGAATTTTCTCTGCAAAAGTATCGAGGCAAATGTGAAAACACAAGCCTATTCCATCACTGTGATGTATAATTGCAGTTGTAAGATTATTACTGTATATTTTTTCTGATTAAAATCTGAAATGTTTTCTACTTATAAACCGATACAGAACACTGCTAGAATGTATATTAAAAAATTTATGATATTTGGACAGAGATGAAACTGCACTGGAGACTTAGAGGACTGAACTCACTAGCATGCTGTAATTAAAACATTTTCTGTTATGAACAGAGAATGATTCTTGTATGAAAGAACCATTACATAATTAATCTTTCTACAAAGGTGAGAGCTGTGGAAGGATTTCTTTTAAAGCATCAAACACTGAGAACCTCACCCTTCCATGTATGGTTATGTAGGTGACATGGCTGATGGAGCAGGTGATAAACTCCAGCAACCCATGGATAGAACTGGAGGAAATGGTATAGGTGAAAACTTGGCCTTCTAGCCCTTGGGACTGGTCGGCAAAGGAAGAAGCGTTATAACCTCATGCTGATGGTTTTTTTTATAATTAAAACAGAATGCCTTATTTATGCCTTAGTTCTCTCGGGTATTGCATCAGTTTGTTACAAACTTTCATCTGGTTCACTATCTTCTTTATAAATACTGTAAGCTGTTAAATATATAAAACTCCCAAATACAAAACATTTTCTTGTGACTGGCTGTAAGGATTGAAGAGACTCAGCTATCCTCAATTCAGCTGTGCATTAGGGAAGCAGGTAATATCATTCAAAGTCCTGTACCAAAGGGAGTTAAAACATGATCTGTAGTTGGGTTATGCTAAAATTCTGGCCAAGATTGACCAGAACTCAGAAGTGAAATGCATCAGATGATGCATACCTTATTTTAACGGCGATAGTCACACTTGGCATGTTATCAAATATGGTTACTTCTGCCTACATACTGATGCCATATTACATCCCAAATTTCATACTCTGTTATATTTTGCAGACAAGCATGATCATGTGTTGAGCTAAGAGACTGGGCAGCCATGGTGATCATGGTGCTGCTCCTGATCTGAGTTCTGGGAGTCAGCAGATCTTAGGTCTGCTTCTGGTGACAGATGTACCTTCCTGGCTTCCAGTTAGAAGCAGTCTCTTTTTAAGCCAGGTCAACTGGCAGAGCAGAATAGGTCTGTGTTTTTAAGATTTTATTTAAGCCTACATTTGACTTCCTGAACCTAAGAACTTACTTTCACTGGCTTACTTTTTGTTTGAGCAGCCTGTTTGCCTGTGCAAGAACTGCAAGCCTGAACTGAGTGCTGGGTTACCCTGCAAGTGTAGATAGCTTCCCTGATGTAGTAGGATGTGGTTATTTGAGCGAGAAATCTGGGATGTAATATCCCTTGCTATGCAGCCTATTGGCTTCACAGAATCAAGCCTGTGCTTACCTAAAGTTATTACACAGTGTCAAACATCTACTGAAAGTTGTTAACTCCATAAACTGTTACATAGTAATGTATAACTCACATTGTATGCTAACTTAGTGCACTAATCTTGAATTGTTTTTCGCTTTTCAGTTCAGCGCACGCTTCTGGAGAACTAAATTAAAGAAAGAGATCTGATCTTCTGGTGAAGAACAGATCTTTGGAACTGGACAAACAACCTGCATTCTGCCAAAAAAAAAAAAAAAAGGAAAAAAAATGTAATATAAACAGCAGAGCTTGAAGTTTCATAAGAAAACAGCTCTTGTTTGAAACACCTCTGGGACTGTGACTTAGACATGAGTACTTTCTGTATGGTTAGCCCTGTGAAGCATTGTTGCACACCAACACATGGCCTTAATAACAGGAGTGTAGAAGTATGTTGTGCCTTTACATTTTTTCCTTGACTCCTCTGACAAATGGGTGTGTCTCAAGAGCATTCAGTGTGTTTAACTTTTCCTTACCTCTCCAAAACCGATATACAATTATGGTTTTTGTTATGTTATTGCTCTCAGGCAATACAAACATTTTTTTAAATAATCTGTACTCAGTGAGTGGACCAACCAACTAACTTGGTGTATGTTGTGGGTACCTGAAAGCAAAGGGCTCACTGTGTATGGATGGTGGATCTGGGTGTGGGTGCTGCTGATCCAATCTGTGTAGCTGCCTGGGCCAGCTGCCAGGGAAGAGATGCTTGTGCTTGAGCATTCAGGAGACAAAAGTTCTGCTTTGTTTTTAGATTTTTTTCATTGCATCTGTCTGGTACAGATTGAGAAAACACAAAGTTAATGCACACCGAGCCTTCATCCTTTCTGGCTCTTCCTGCTTAGCAAGTACTGAGCTGGTCAGTTGTGGAAAAGCCTGTTTTGCAGATCAGAAATGTAACTGGACTTTGTATTTCTGGTGACATTGATGTTTGGCATTGTCTAAACAGTTGTGGATGAAGTACTTGGGAGTGGGGATTAACATCTTCAGACTTTCATAGTCAAAAGCTTGAGAGAAAGTAGTGTTGAATTCAGAAGGCTTATCATACACGTGTAAGGGACAGAAACAGTACCACAGTTCCAAACTACAGCAAGACTGACCAGAACAAACCAACCTCACTCCACAGGCATCCACTGAACAGTAGAAATAGCAAACATGTGAGAAGTGCTTTTGGACTTGTGAAGGATTCCCCTGGGATGATCACCTATGGTTGCATCCTCCTCTGAAAGCACTTGTGACCTGTGCTGTGGCTCTTGAAAGCAAAAGGAACGTTTCAAGCATCTGTGGAAACATGGAAAGCTACAACTCATAACAGCTAAAGGACTAAATCTGGAATAATAATGAGTTCTGTCAGGAAGGAATGATCTGACCAGTTTTGCTGCCTTTTATTCTAATTGCTTTAAATTTTCTTGCAATTTTACCATAGGTGTCTTATTAATGGGCTTCAGCCACCTGACAAAATTCTACAGGAAGATGACATTTCATGGAACATCTTAGAACTTAGAAATTAATGAATTTGGATATTAAACCTGTAAATATGTCTGTACATTCAAATATGAATGTATGCCAAGGATAATTCATTTAAGAATTTCTTGTACATGTTTCTTAGCTTGCAACAAAGCTTTACACAAATTTTAGTATTTTCTTATGGAATTGATTTCTAAGTCTGCTTTTAGTATAAAAGTGCTAAAGCCTTTAAGTGTGTTTGAGAGTGCAAAAGTGATTCCTACAGAAACATTTATGTAAATACAAAGAAAAGAAATGTACTGCTTGCCTACATGAATAAACAGATACATCTATGCCAAGTGTAGAGTAAATAAAAACAAGTCAGTATTTGTTAGGGATAAAATGGCAGGAGGAGCTCAAACTAACTTTTAGCTAACCAAGACTCTTGAATCCTTTTTCAGGTTTGTGAGCGTAAAAATTACTTATTAAGACCTATCAACATTGTGATTTTTCTAAAAATAAATTAAAAAAAAAACAAACCAGTTTATGTGTTCTTCTCAGTAGTTCTGAAAATAAAAAACTTGGTGCTCACTCACCTAGGGAGGAATCCTTTAAATGGTTTGTCATCCTTCTCCATCAGCAGCTCAGGTTTGTTTCATACAGACAGTTTAATCATTTCGGAATGAAGTTGCCCAGAAGCAACAAAGCTTTGAGCTTCTTACAGAAGATGATTATCCATGTGAAGTGTAGAGAAGACTTCTGTCTGTGCAAAGGACAGGCATGGCTTTTGAAGAAAAAGATTTGGTAACCCAGAATCTACTGAAAATATGTCTTAGTATGGGCAAATTTAATGGTCTTCAATTTTCCACTTCCAATTATCATCAGACCCTTTAGCAGCAGACACTTTTGCAGGGCCCTGTGTTGTCTCACTTTCTGATGTGAGAGGACCATAACTGAATGAGAAGTCAAAACAGGGGTTGCCAAGTGCCTAAATAGTAGCAAATTTACTGATTTTTCCAACTTACTGATTTGTCCAGTTATAGTTCCGCAGTCTGGAGTTGTGGAAGAAGGAAGAAAGACTGGCTGCTGCTACCTGGATATAAAAGGTTAAACAGAAGCCTTGAAATTTTCTTTCTATTCTGTGAGAAGGTGCCAGTTTATGGGTTTCTGTTACTTACCTGTGGATAAAATGTAGCAGTTCACTTGCAGTTATTGGGGAATTAATTGCTGTGTGCTTGTTTGCCTCACTACCCGCAGAAGCCTTGATCTTGTTTCTTTCTCCCTCAGCTGCCATTAGGTTACAGAGCTAAGTATTCTAAGTCATTATTTCTCCCACTCCTTGGGACAGGAAACATTATCAGTAAACCATTATTGACCACTCTGCTGATGTAGTTCTGCAGTCACGTCCCACAGATCAGCTGCTGCCCATCACGGCCTTATGAGCTGCCATTGACTCGCAGTTCTGGGAATTGACGTAGTTTCTACACGTTTCAATCTGACTGTGCAGTGGAATGAAAAAATGCTGCTCTTGCTAGGTCCAAACTGCAAGTTGATCCCTGTGAGGTGCCTTTAACATCAAACTGGGTTAAAATGGATGGCAACAAAGAGCGCTGTCCCGTTCCTGTGGCACACCCTCTTCACTTCCATTTCTTATTCCAGTCTACCTCCTTTGAGGATGAGGACGAGTTGCCATCAGTAATGGGAGGAAAAATAATCAAAGCAGGATCTTGTGGTAGCATAATGTGTCACTTTAGCTTCTACAAGGTAGCTGCCGTGGCAGTTTATTCATCCTGTTGGAAAATGTTTTGCTGGTTTTCAAACGATGTCCATTTCAAATACTTATTCAAAGTTACCCAAATGAATTCATTGGATTGTGCTAAGGAAAGCAAGCAAATCTTAAGCATAACATTTGGCAGCTTTTTGCTGTAGCTCTTATTTGTGCATATTTCAGTATCTGTGCCAAATTTTGAATGCTAAGAAAAACATTTTAGTGCACTCAGTTTTCAGTGTATCTTGGGCTGAATTACACTTTCAATGCCACTTTTCTGTGTTGGCTTTTTTTTTTTTTTCTGCTTATTACTTTAGGCCACCATCTCAAACAGATCTTATCTGTTCTATGTGTGTTTTTCACTTGAGAAGATTATGAAGCAAGCCCTAATCTTTTCACAAGTTGAAAATATTACTTCTATTTTGTTCTTTTCTTTTACACATATATAAAGACATTTTAAAGGAAGTGAAGAGATTATTAGGAATGGAAAAAGGACTTAAATGAAGCAAACCCACAGTTTTCCCAAATCTCTGCATTTGGAGTCCTTTAATAACCACAAGAATAAAACACATGTTCCTCCATCTGCTTGTGAAAAATCATTGAAGCTTTAGCTAGTACATAGTAATTCTTCTGGTGTAGAAATTGTTCCACCAATTCAGTTGTGTATTTGGCTAACATTTAAATTAATGGCTTATATTACTGGATGCTTCAATATTTTAATTAAAGTACTTCTGTTTTTATGAAAAAAGATGAGTAGTGTAGAGCATTAGTGGCATTCCCAAGTAGTTCTAGTTTATAATTCAGTTCTTTCATCTCTAATTGACACATAGAGCAGGTTACCCATGCCAAAGAGAGCAATGTCTGGCCTCTGCCCACAGGAAGATGGGGCTGCCACTGTGATGAGTTGTGACTGAACTCTTTTTCACTTTTAGCTTGTCTCATCTAAAAGAAGCCTGATGGGGTAAAAGTATGTGGTGTATAGAATGACAGACACAGTGGCTCCTTTTCTACCTCCATTTGGGTTTCTAAAATATTGGGGATTTCCTTAAAAGACAAGTAAAAAAATACAGGCAATTCATCCACCATGACAAGTGAACAGTAGAGAGAACTTTGTTTTCCTTTACACAGAAAAAGATGGGTCAATGATCTTTCAAGTGCTAAAACTGTGATTTATGGTCAGGTATTAGCTCATATATTTCTTTTAATATACAGTATTTTTTACTTGCTATCTTGGACAAGCTGTTGCATGTTTTTGACAGCATCAAGACTAAGAAGTTCCTGTAATGCTCCCAAGAACAGGAGGGGGATAAGCATTCAAGACATCCTGACTCCTACACTAGGCCCACTCCTTCCAGTGCTGCCCACTTTCATATTGTCATTTAGCTAGATAGGGCAATAGCTGGCTTCAGAAGAACTGAACAAGACTTGCATCATCTTCAAACTTCATCTGAGAATGTTCAGCATCACGATGATGTTGTATCAGCAGACAGGTGAGACAATGCATTTTGGGAAGATTTCACTTGCAGGAACAACTGTTTTGAAGTAAAGCTACTGAACATGTGTAAGCTGTTTGGACCTGCCTGGGACTAGTACCTAACCTTGCCAACATTCCAGTTCTTCCCTTCAGGCAAATTCATCACCTGTATGAAGATCAGCATGTGTGGGCCTGCTTTTGGCATTCTGGAAAAGAAAAGCAAAAATGAAACAAAAAACAAAACAAATCCCAAAAACAAACAAACAAAAAACCCCCAGTGGATTCACGGATTGCTCTTTTCATGGTATAGTTCTTGTTTGAACTGCCTGAAAAAGCCACCTCTTCAGCCTAAATGTCCTTAACTTTTCTGAGACTAAGCAATTGGCCCTCACATGGAGAATGATGATACCCAAATTGAACTTTAGCACTTCTTTTAGTAGCTATAAGCCAGACTTTTATGATCCATTCTGCTGTTTCAAATTTGGGCAAGGGAGAGGGAGGGAGTTGACCTACTTGAACATCATGCTTCTTGAGCCTCCAGTATCACCAAGTTCTATCAGCCCATCTTATGTTGTTGCATCTGGTTTTTGTAGTTAGCATAAAAGCATGAGTTGAGCTGTATGTTCTGGGTAACTCAACAGGAATGCAGCTGGGGGCAGCCTGTGCCCCACATCAGACTGAATCACCCAGCAACACCAGGAGTGCTCAGACTGGCCACTCTTGGTAGCAGAGTCCTGAGCTATTTGCTGCCCTAGACAAAACAGCTCTGACAAACCCCCTGCAGCTTATCCCCCAAGCACAAGGGAGGATGCACACTGGTCACCCTGCTGGTGCTGGGCACCAGGGTGATGGCTGCAATCCAGTTCAAAGGACAAGACTGTAGGCACGTGTGTTTCCTGGAGAGATGCATGAAATAGGTATGATGCTATGGCAAAACTGGATTTAAATCACATCACTAAGGTAAAAGTATGTTCATGTACAGATAGATGCATGATTTTTTTTTTTTTCATTTTCCAAAGCTTTCTACCATCACAGTCAGTACTATTTGACATCCCTCACCATGTAGGATATGCATGGATATTTATATTTTTAAAAAAACCAAACTAGATCAATAGAAACAGTCATGATGGGCATTGTTTACTTGTGAAGATAAGCATCCACTGGGGAGTGGAGCGTGCTTCAGTTCAGTAGTCCAACATCACATTTGAACTTTATAGCAGTAGGATTTTTTTGTTCTCCCTCTGTAGCCAATTCCAGGTTGCTGCAAAGTGGATTCCTAACCTCTATCCACTTCCTTATTTGGTGGCCCGAGTAAGGGGTTAAGGCTGACAGGATTGCTTTTATCAGCCGTTATAGCTGAGCTAAGAAACAAGCAGGGAAGTGCAGCGTTGAGGACAGAGTTATGTCTGAGTGATTCTTTCAAGCGTGCTTAGAGAAGGACGGTCTCCCCTCACAAGCTGCTTGGGCTCCCACAGCACCACGCCCTACTTTGAAGGCGAGGATGTCAAACAGGTTGGCTTTCCCCTCTGGGAAGGAGGTGGGTCCGGAGTATTTGGGCACCCTCCTGATTGGGTGCTGCCGCTGCTTCCTCCCTGGACGATAAATAGGTTTCTTGGAGCACAGGTGGCACCTAAAGTGCTGCTCACAGCTTGGCCCTAGCAGGGCTGCTTGCTCTTGTTACTTGCCTTCTACACAAAAAGGTTTTTCTCTCTTGCAGAGCTTGGGTGTGGTGGTGAGAAACCTCTTTGGACAGAGCTGCTGGTTCAAAGTGTCTCCCTCAAACCTTGGCACTGCAGTTGCAACATCTACCGTCATTGCTTGGAAAAAACCAACTGGTGCAATCAAGGCACTGCACAGAAGAGCATGGATGCATTCAGAAGTATTTTTCTTTTGTGCCTTGGCTTCCTTCTAGTCCATGTAAGAGGTAAGTGACCTTTACCTTGGCTTATTTCAAGGACTAGATTATTAAAAATGAAAAAAAGAAAACAACCAACTAACTCCTAAACCAAAAAACCTAATCTCCCAGCCCCTAAAAGGGATGGCTGTTTATTTGGAAATGCTTGCTAGCTTTTCTAGCCTTCTTTTGTTTTTTTTTTTTAAAGCTACTGTTTCATGAGAAGCACTCAAAAGTGTTTTTATGTACTTCACCAGTTTCTAAAGAGATACATGTCTCCTGGATGATTGTTCATAATAGCTATACTAGTTGGAGTTTGCTTATTATAATTTCTTATTTTCTCACTAATGGTGCTTCCCTAAAATGATTCACAAGCATAGGCTTGAGTATAAACTATTTTTAATGGAACCTGTAAAACGAGAGCTCCCAGGGAAACTTACAGTTTCATTAGAGATCCTTAGTCAAATAATGACTTCATGTGTTAAAGCTTTTCTTGGTTATTGATATTTTGAAACCTGTAAGTTTTATTCTAAAAACAAATTCTGATTCAGTTTAAAGGTGTTCATGCTTTTATATTGGTGCATATGCTTTAGTAATTATAAACTAATAGTTTATTAACCTTAGTAAATGTATTCCACAAACAATAATACTTTTTCATGCAGGACTAATTAAGAATTGAATATATTTTGTATCTATTTTTTGATGAAAAATAACAATAGGGAAATTGTAGCCTTTTCATACTGTCATTTTACTATATTCAAACCTAATTTCTTTCAGCAAAATATTCTTTCAAACGTTTCTTGAGGTCAAACCAAATAGAATTACCTTTGTGTGCATCTGCCATGTGGTGTACTTGTAACCTTTTCTTTTTTGTGTATTACCAATACTGCAGAAACTTTTAGTACGGTGTTGGCTGCAGGAAGAAATCCATTGTTAATCACTAATAAAATAGTTAAAATAGCAGCTACTGATGATCCTCCCACCACCCTGATTTAAACCAAGTCCCTAGGAGATCTTGCACCGATGGGCAGTGAAAAACACCTTGTCCTAACTTAGTTCAATGGTTTCATTTTAACAAATCAGGAATTTTTTAGAGGTCTTCAGCAACTAGCATGGCCTGGAAAGAGCAGAGCAGTAGGACTGTGCTGGCCTGCATGTTGTGTTGGGAGCAGTGATGATTCATGCAGTCTCTCACCTCTTGGCATGCAGACTTTCTTGTTCTGTAACTGTCATATGTTGAATAGTTCTGTTCAGACAACCTGAGCATGAGCAAGCCAATTTGCATATACTCTACTATTTTAATTACAAGGGTAGTCAGCCTAATCATTATTCATTTATACATGTGTTAATTTAGAGCCAGTTCAGGCTCTGCTTTGGGGAAGAAGTAATTGCTGAAAGTTGCTGTGGGCTTTGGCCAGTCTTATGACTCTGGAAACCATTTAATCCACTTTGACAAGCAAACTTAATTATTTTTGTGTCTGTGGCAACAGCCACTGAATTTTATCATCAAAGTATTCACCATGTTTCAGGGGATATTTACAAGAACCTCTTCTCAGTCCCAATCAAGACTTGAGAAAGGCTTGACCGTGCTGGTGAAAAGATGGTCTAAATTCTTATGAAAGGAATGTCTATGGCATGATTCACCCTTTTATAGGCAGCTTAATTCTCTTCTAAATTGTAATCCTCTGTGATAACATCTGTAAACTACTGGACCATCACAGCCAGAGCAGATGACATCATCATTCCTCTTACCACCCAGCATTTCCTTTATGTCCACGTATCTTCAGTTAGTTGGCCAGACTGCCTTGATGGACACATCTCAACAGAAGCATGACAGAACCAAGAACCATATTGCACAAGGAAAGTGAAATCTGACACAGTTCAGAAACACATATGCTGACTGCAGTATTCCATTTTTAGCTACACTCTAGCTTTTGGAATTTCCAGACTTAGGTAGGTTATATGAAGACTCCTACGTATTTCAGCTTCAACAACTAATTGTCTGTGAGGCTTTTAGCCCAATCCAAATGAAATAAACTTCACAGAAACTTTTTCCACTGAATTTCACAGTAACATCCCTCATCAGTTTCTGCAGCTTGGCTGATCTTGGTCCTCAGTAACTGAGATCATGCATCTCTTAGAAACACAGGTCCCATCTGGGCCACAAACCTGTGTGCACACCTGCAGGGGGGAAGCTGTGCAACCTAGGGGCTCTCCCCTGTATGGACCTGGAAGGCAAAGGAGATTCTCACTCAGACCTGACTGCTCAGAATGCTCCTCAGGTTCCCAATGTAGATATAATCCATATATCCGTGGTCTTTAATGTTGACTGATAGATCACGTGTTTAGCCGGTAACAAAGAGTGCAAAGATATCTCAGAGATGGTTTACATTTACTCCATTGGCATTGATTGCTACGTAGGTAAAGGGAACAGCATTTATTGCTAGTCAGTCAACCATGCACCTCTGTTCAGCTAAGGGCATCTATTGCTAGTCAGTCAACCATGCACCTCTGTTCAGCTAAGGCTTACAAAGTTTTTGACTCAAAATCAGTTGTAGTCTTGGTTAATCAGCTGTGTACTTTATGGGGAGAAAACTGTAGACACAATGTGACTTAGTTCTATGAATAATGTCGTTTTCAATGGAGTTAAAAGACAGAATAGATGACAAACACAGTCTTGATTTTCTTATACTGCTCTATGTATCTGCAGTCCTCACTGCTGTTCTGTGTGAGGTCCCTGAGGACGTGCTGAAGCAGGCAAATCCAGCAGGCAACAAATTCTCTTCTGCTGGCTGCCAAAACTGTTTCGCCCCCAAGACCTGAACTGCGATTATCCTTAGGCACATCAGTGCTATCAGCTAAGGGTGTGATTGCAGCTTGAAAAATCCACATACCTGAACTGGCTGAAACACTGACAACAGCAGAACTGTTGCAACATCAGAGCTTGGGAAGAGAAAACAACCTATGTAGTTACTCAGCTTCTCAGGTTCACTTTTCAAACATTGCTGCCATGTTGCAAGCCTGCCTGAGTATGTATTATTAACTTATTTGCACCATCAATCATTAAACCCTTTCCATCCCATTGAGGGTAATAAATAACACATAAATGTCAGAATTCTTTCAAGATTAGCAATCAATAAAAATAGACTTTTCTGTGGCATTTTGCCTCATAGGAGGAGGAGAGAGAATCAAGTTTTGATTAGTCTTCCTTTCCACAGGGTGATATCTATGAGCGTGATGGGAAAATACTAAAAATACTTAAATCTGACCTGTAGTACAATGTCTTCTGAAGGCAAACACGCCATCCCAGCTGGAAGAATGGACTTGGATGGGTTATGAAAATATAAGTCCCACTTCTGTTGAATAAGCTTTGCCTGTTATCAATAGATTTTTAATTCATGAAGAGTTTATGTAAAAGTTAAATCACAACAATACCTTTTCAAAGAGCAACAATGCTACAGAAAAAAAAAATGAATGCAAAGGCCAGAGTAGGCACTAAGATTAGCAGAGAAATTGAAGTCCTTTCTTATATCCCTGGTCTAATTACACCAGTGGTAAAGGAACCAGGGGCTATCCCTATTGGAGGTCAAGAGCAATTTTGCATACATTTTACCAGTGTACCTGGTGTGAAGTCGGAAGAGGAACATTAAAACACACTCTCTGAGCAACAGAAACAGCAAAGCCTGGCATCTCCCTGACCACCTATATTACATCCTGTTCCCTCGGTTGTCTCCAAACTACTCACTGGAGAAAGTGAGAATTAGCCAGCTGGTACTTAGGCAGCTAGTGGTCATTCTGAGAGCCCAACACACCTGTTGCCTGTGCCACACTAAGGATTTCAGCAGGAATGCTCATACAGGTCTCTTGTTTGAGTACAGTTCTCATGTAATATGACCATCACTACGCCAGAGACTCTCAGAACAAATGGCTGAAAAGGGCTGGTGGCTTCATGAACCTGTAGTGACAGAGAGAAGCTTTGGATTAAGTGCCCACACCATGGGCTAAGTTCTTCTGCCTCATGACACAAAGCTGGAAATCTGAGTAAAATGGACAGGAACATGTATGTTGTTCCTTCATGGGAGATCCCAATTCTTTTGCTCTGCCTGCAATTTTACAGCACACACCATCTTCTTCTGCAATCACTCTGAAGCAAAATCCAGAAAATTACATCTGTTTTATTTTATGTATGCAGGGCATATCAGATCATAAAGAACATCAGTTACCTTTGAACAGCAAGGCAAATATCAGAACTCAAAGATTTTCTTTTGTGTTTGGTAAGACTTTGTTGCACAGAGCTAAAGCAGTACTGCCACTCCTACTTTATTAGTGCATCTTAGCTGTAATTATTTAAATGTGTTCTTGTATGAATAAGCAAAAGAGTCCTTTTCATTTCCCTTGCATTTAAACTAAAACCAGAAGTGGCTTAGCAAAAAATATGAAGCCAATAATCAGGTCCACATGTTGTGGTCTATATACTGGACCTTGGATCTTAATTATAGATTTTAAAGCACACTCATTTTCCAGCCCAGCATCAAGGAGTTGTAATGGCAATTGTTGTTTATGAAACTGAAGGTCCTTGAAGGAAAAACAAGCTACATGAACATCATTAGAAAATATGGATCATGAGGCTATTACATGAAAGAAATAGTACCAGATCACTGAGATTTTGTCCACATATCCACTCTGGGGTGTCAACCTTTGTGTTCACCCAGAAATGAGGAATTTCCTTTAAGCAAACATGATTGGTTCCTGAATAAAGTTGGACCAGTACATGGGTATGCTTCAAGTCCCATGCATGGGAAAATGCATCCTATTTTCTCATCATGGAGCAAATAGGTTTCTTGATTGTATTATAATCAGAAATGGTTTGTATAAAGAATAAATTACAATTTCAGCTAAAAAAACCCATAAAATTACTCTTATGAACGATTTTGGTAACATATTGTTCCCTTGTAGAAAAATTTTGTTCTCATTTTTAAGTCACAGACTTCTTTCTCAGTCTCTGCCAGCTTCATAATGTTTTAATCTCACTGTATCCACTACACAATTCCTATTTAATTACATTGAAGAAATCATACTTGTTCAAGTCTTTAAATACTGTAAAATCAACTTATTCTCCCTTTCTGTCTTGCTCAGAATTAGAAGTTAGTTGCTTCTAATTTGTTTGTCACTGATAATCTCAC
The DNA here is from genome assembly GCA_013400495.1 of Nicator chloris. NCBI lineage: Eukaryota > Metazoa > Chordata > Aves > Passeriformes > Pycnonotidae > Nicator > Nicator chloris. The sequence goes on from WAAE01016100.1 coordinate 57,961, forward strand.
CCCAAACACACAACTACTAGCAATGCACCCAAAACCAATTAATTGAATCATCTTAATGACAAAATTATTTATCTAACATGCACACATATGCATTTTAGGTGTGTGTCCACAAACATGTACAAACACATACAATCACATTTTCTTATGGATTTTAGCTTCCTTTTTAATACTAGACTATGCATATTAAAAGCCTGAGAATGTACTTTCATTAGTCACATAACCTGATCCTCACTTAGAAATATTCATTGCTGCCTTATTTAAATCTCTGTCAATATAAGGGCCACAAGTTGTGGTGATATGGAGATTGAAAATTGCAGAGTGATGTCGTGGTAGCCTTTTGTTATAAAACTTGGCTGCTGTTGTCATGACAAACTGGTAACACTCACTTGTAGAATCCAGCCTTGTTCCTCATAAATTCAGCTCAAAAGCTGTAGGACCTCAGACCCTTGTGATCAAACAGATACACTGGTAAAGTGTGGTGGATCCATTCAACATTTAGATAACAAATTAAACCATAGACAAAATATGCTACTGCCTACATTTAAGTGACTGGATATTTGGGTCACATTTTCAGAAAAATAATATTCAAAATTAGTTGAATATTAGTTCATAATTAGAACACTGAATGCAGATGTGCCTAAGGACATGACTTTGCAAGCCTTTTCTCAAATTCCCTGTTATGAGTCATTGAGGACCACCCACAAAAAACATTATTACAGTAATTTTATTTCTTTGTCAAAACAAGGATACTCCCAGAAGAAAGGTTAGAAGTAATGCCAAGAAATAGCATCGTAGCCGAAAAACAGTAACAGCAGAGATAACTCTGAGATAATACCACCTGCACAGCTAAATCTCTTCTCTTTATCCAGATTAAAACAAACAAACAACAAAGCCAAGAGCAACAAACACAAAAAACTCCAACCAATTAAAAAAACCCAGTGGAATAAAGCTTTTTCTGCCCCACTAAAATTTCTTTCATTCTTGTTATCATCAGTATATTTCCAACTCTTTCTGTTATGGAAGCTGATCAAAAAAAAAAAAAAAACCAAAAAAGTAGAATATTAATTTATTGCAGTCTGTTTGTTCTGTGGAGAGCTTCACTAATTTATTTTCCTTGTCATTTATCTTCAGAGTCCTCTGGAGTGACTGCAGCTTCTATTGAGCTCAATATTTTCCGAGACTCTAATGTGGTTTTATTTTTAGACCTACCACGGTGTGGATAAAGTCTGAGCTCTTCAGCTATTTAACCAATTATTATCCTCTTTAAATTAGATTCTTAAAAATGTCTAGGTACAGTCTCAGGAATGGTAATGAGTACTTAAAATTCTGCTCCACAGAATCTTACTCTTTGTGGTCATTTGATGTTATTATCAGAGGAAATCGGCATTGAAGTCCAAGCAGTCTTTTGCTTTATTGCAGTGTAATTTACCATGCTGCACAGATGTCCTGATACAAACTGCCTGTCTGTCAAAGTTTCTGTTTACACAGTCAAAGAGATTTCACTGTGGATTCCTGTCTTACTCCCAGGCAGTCGTTCTGTGTTGGTGTCCTTTTCTTTTTATTACTTGGCTTATCATCAGAAATAATAAAAAAAAAAATCAATCTGAATAATTCCTGCAGGAGATTTTCAGTCTTCTTTTTTCCCTTCTTAAAATTTCTGTACCTTTCTTCTGTTTCTCCCATGAAGTCTCAAAACAACACCTTTTGCCTTTTCACACCTTTTCCATAGCAGAACATACATACAATAGGAGAGGGAAACATTGGTGTTGTCCAGAAGAAGGGCAGGTGTCAGTAACAGTTTCAGTCTGTAGTTTTCCTTTAGTCCTCATGAAATTGAAAGCACCTGCATCATCTTGCTTGAATTTCATAATCTGATTCCACCTTCTATTTTTATTTTTCCCTAACTTCAAAGAAATATTCCACCTGAAAGTTTTCCACAGTATTCCTTCACAAGACGATTTTGCCATACTCTCTTTACAGCATTAGGACCTCAGAAGTTGCTTTCCATATTGTTAGTTCCTGCATGTCATGACCTGTAACAAAGAAGCTGGTTTGGCCAACAGCTCTTTGGTATTACAGAATTATTTCTCATGACTCTTATTCTGATTATGGTTACAAAATTATTCCTGGTGACTCACTCCAACAAGAAATGGTTTTAGCCATTTATGATGGTGGCATCCTAAGGTAATAGGGTTCAGGTCAGACGGCCTCCTCCAGTACTCAGGATGCTGGTCAAAAATGAGGATTTTATCAGAGGACAAAATCAAAGGACTGTCAAGCTTGGGTTGCTTGTACTGCTGGCACTGAAGAAATGCCTTAGAAAAATATAATTTGATCATATAAGTCAATGCAGTGCCAGGATGTCCACCTGTGTGTAGCGTGTCTGCAGCAAGATCAAAGGGTTCCATGGCTGGGGTGACAGCCTGTGGCAGAAGCTCAGGGACAGTAAGAGCTGGTGGTGCACTCAGGGCTCAAGCAGAAAGTATATTCTGATGAAGCAGCTTGTTTATTTTATATATTTATGTATTTAATGGATTAATATTAAAAAACCCCAACCTGTCAGCGTCTTAGATTATGGCTCTAGTAATGGCTTTAAATTGAAAGAGAGTAGTTTTAAATTAGATATTAAGGAAGGCTTGTTTTTTGCTGTGAGTGTGGTGAGGCACTGGAAGAGGTTGCCCAGAGAAGTTGTGGATATCCCATCTCTGGAAATGTTCAGGGTTAAATGGGTTGCTGAACAATCTGGTCTAGTGGAAGGTGTCCCTGCCCATGGCAGTGAGAGTGGGAAACAGATGGTCTTTAAGGTCCTTTCCAACACAAACCATTCTGTGGTTCTATGATTCCATGAATATCATCCACCTGAAGACCCAATCCAAAAGTTACTGCACTTGGCATTGTTGGCTGAGGGGCCAGGTCAGAGGAAGGAGAGGTGGCCAGATGAGGCAACACTCCGAGAACAAATCTTGAATCTCAAATCACAGATAACCTTCCACTCTGCTCACATTACTGGGAAAGTCTTATGCTGTTACCTGTTTCTACTTACCAAACATATTCCTCTTAATATTTTACTGGGACAGTTTTGCTCCAGAAGCCATTCCTACTTTGCATTCCAGCATTGTTTAATCTCTTCCATCAGATCCCATCCATAATTAAGTTCACAGACTTACATTAAAATCCTCGTGAGAATCAAAACATTCCACTTTATATTCCTGTGCTGACTGTTATTTGAGGATCACACAGTGTTTCACCACTGATAATTAATCTTTCTGGAAGCTCTTTGACACAGGCAAGAGCTATTATTCAGGAACAGTGATTAATGAGAAGAATGCCATGAAGATGTACAGGACCTGTCAAGATGAAGAAGCTGAGCTGAACCCTGAGCAGTGCTGTGCTGACAAACCTCTGACAGCCTCTCTCTGTTCCTCAGCCTCTTCACTTGAACAGTGATGCCTTTCTTGCTGTGAAGTGTTCAAGACTTGCCAAGAAAAACTCCTCAAGCTATTAAGCCTTTTGGAAGGGATAATAAACATATGCAGATCAAGTGGAGCTTGAGGCTTACTCGATAGAGCACAGTAATGCATTTCTGTTTAGGGAAGTCATAGCATCTCCTGACTTTTTGTGGGTTTGTATAGGACGATCTTATATTTGGAGTGCAAACACAAGGATGATGCATCACCCTGGATGAAAACCAGTGGATACATATTCTGCAAACATGTTTCATGAAGCCTGTATATTACAAGGAAAGTGGTAGATTGTAGAGTTGAAAGTAAAACTCACATGAATAACTCAGTGTGTTCAGTTCAAAGTCATCTATTTCATTTTATAGATTTAAAATATTTTCCAGTTTTCTTTGCTTGCTAACTTCAAAGGTACAGATGCTAATTACTCTGCTGTGACATTTGAAGGCATTGTTGTCTCCTAACAGAGTACAGGAAGAATTTTTTTTCCCTTTTCAGATTGTTTTAATTTACAGACAAAACTAAATTAGGTAAACACATCGCAATATCTTTTACTTATGGCCCAGGTTACAGTAAGAATTAAAAAACAAAAGTTGATTTGTGTTGCAAGTGATCACAAGGCAAGCTTGACAGTAAAGCTGCTTGCTAAGCTGAGCCAGTAAAATAATGATGAAGATATTAAAGATTCTCACCTAATGATTTTGGTTCACAAGTACTCTGCTGAATGCTACTTTCAGCTGTCTCCTGGCAATAATCCTGTGCCCTCTAACTGGCAACCTGTGTTCTTCAAAGGAGTGTTTGCACAGCGGGTGAATATGATAACACGAGAGAGCAGCTTCTCTTTGGCCTACCTGAACAAATAACTTCCTTCAATTAAATGAGTCCATCTCTCACAGTCACTCAGGACTGCGCTGCACATGGATGACAGCTTGTTCTCTGCCCTCTGCTGTTTGGATGGGACTTTCTTTTGCCTCTTACTGCTCTTCTGGTTCTGCACAGACCCCTCAGGTCTGGAGGTCATGGAAACCTGCTGACTTAGTGTCTTCTGTCACTTTCCTTCTAGGTCAAGGTGATTTTGATTTGGCTGATGCCCTTGATCACCCTGGTATGTAAATTTTCTATCCTTATTTTACTATGGCATTTACATCTAATAATAAATCTTAAGTCTTTTTCCTTGAGGAATGGAATACGAAGTGGCTACTACTTATGTTAAAGATACACAGAACTGGAGAATGCTAGATTTCAATGTTTCTATCATTAAATTAAAATCTTCTTTAAAACAAACAAACAAAAAATAGCTTTGAAAACCTATTCCTTCATTTTTGGCTTCTGCTGTGATACATAAAGGTTTATTGAAAGCAGCTCTCTACATTTGTAGATACCTGCTTTTGCTAAGTTGAAGCTGTTAATGTTTGTTGGCATGTCATTGTGTTCAACAGATGACATAATTACCAGGAAGCCTACAGTGATCAGAAGACCAACAAGACCTGGGTTCAGTGAGTAATAAATAATGGATCATAAAACTGATTTTGTATATGTAGAAACATTCACACGAGGTTCTTCATCATATTTTTTGCTGTGCTTTAACTGAGATAATGTGTGAATAACAGCTGTCTTCTTAAAGTAAAATAAGTGCTCTTTTGACAATTACCAATTACGTGTCTTTACTGCTTACAGTAAGGCATTCCAGCATGGCTGGCCAGTGATAGTATTTTATTTCCTGAAGACCTTTTTCACACTTTTCTAGATTGTTCTGAATTCCCTGGGGAGTATAAGAGTGGGTAGCTGTTGCTAAAAATGGCTGTTCCTCTACTTTTTTCCCTATTTTCTTTACTTTTTGTATATTTATTCATTATAATAATGAATAACAGATAAAAGAGTTGGAAAAGAATCAGAACAAAGTTGGGGCTATTCTTTCTTCTCACCATGTATTTGATTCATATTATCTACTATTGATTGCTACAACCACCTGTGTCAGAAAGGAAAAAAGGCTCTGAACAGTGGAAAGCTGTAGTCCTGAAAACGCCAAACAGCAAATCACAACAAATTCCAACAAACTCTTGTTAACATTGAAAAAATCCAAACTCCAAACAAGAACAAAACTGCATTTATGATGGAACAGTTTATGACAACATAGAATTTTTTTTCACCTAAACGGCACTAGAGTAACTTTCTATCAAACAAAATGCTTAGAAAATGATGGATTAAAAACCCCAACAACTTTAGATCTTTTTCTGGACAAACTTTGCAATAAGTTTTTAGGTGCATCAAAGTAGTTACATTTTCCACACAATTCTCTGGCTCCCTCTTTGAGCAAACAGGGGAAATATTTTGTGAAATTGGTAGCTATTATATACTTTAATGGCTGCATTCTTCCTTCCCACTTCATTTGGCAAAAAACCCTTTTATCTGGCCTAGATTAGAAGTGTCTGTGTATTTTAAAATAGTGCACTAAATGTGGATTTGTTCCCATCCTAATGCAAACATTTCAAGGTATTTGAATTGTGCCCTAAAATACTTTATCCTTGGTCATGTTTAAAGGTAGCTTAGGGGACCAATATCTGCACAGAAGCTGCCTCGGTCAGGTGAAATGAATTTTTATTTTTAGGGACTCCTAAACTTGTTAGAGATATGAACATCAGATGAATATCTGCCCTAACCAAATCCACTTCACTAATTTTTGGACAGGAAGAACTCCATGTTTTCCAACTATTTCAGAGTCTCCTTCAGCACTACAGAGGACTGCAGAGAGTTTAAAAAAGCAATTAAAACTTATTAAAAAGCCCAAGCCCACGGTGTTACAAATCAATTATTGGATTTGGAAAGTGGAGGCAGATGGTACAAAAGCATGTTCTAGCATCTGCTTAATGCTTCATCTTAACTTCAGGGTCTCCTCTATGTCTCCTTCAGAAGTGAGGCTCACTGAGATTTTTGTTCAGCTGAGGCTAATTACAGGCAGTGTCCTCTGGGCATCCCATGCATATCTGCCTGAGTTGAAGCTCTCCTGTAGGCACCACCCTAGAGCAGCAAAATTCATCACAAAATTTAAAGGAAGGTAATGTTTATTCACAAAGTCTCAAAGTAAGTTGATGTTTACCCACTCACATTGTTCCTGCATTCTGTTTAACTCAGCCATACCCTCGCACCCACATGCTCATGAGCACCAAGATGTGTGAGCTTAGGTGGTCTGGTGAGCATCGTGTGCAACATGAGATAAAACTTGCCAGCTACTGAGCTCTTATCTTGTCTCTGTGCTTCTTTTGATCAGAAATGACAAGCAGAATCCACAGATCTTTTATATCCTTTAGGAGTAAACAGGTATTATAGCAAGATCTTTTGCCTCATCATATTTCTGACTCCAGTGTCTCTAGACTATTGGTCAGGTTGCTGCCCAGTATCTTTTTTTCACTTGTTCATAGTACACAGGCTATGTCCACAGAGCTATTTTCTGGATGGACAATCAGAAGAGTAGTGATATGCTGCAACCTTTGGGTTTAGAATGCCTTTCTGCTTTTCCTCTGCTGACAAGTCATCAGTGCTGTCCTCAGAGCACAGGCCGTCTGGTTTTGACAGAAACAACACATTCCTCAGTTTTACTGCTGGCAACAGTGACCTTTATTTTCTGTTCTTTTAACACTTTGCTGTTTTTTCTGCTCCTGAAAGAGACATTCCATTTTTATTTCATTCATATCAACCTTAGTATTTCTGCAACAAATCTTTACATGAACTCTCCAGAGCAGAACTTGCCTTTTACCTGAATTCTTCATCTCAATAATAAATTGAATCTGGTTTTCAATTTATTGCATCTTTCAGTGTTAACAGTTGACAGGTAAAGGTTTTTTGAAATGCAACTCTCTGCTGGGCAGGCACAGGGAGGATCTACACCTGACAAGAACAAACCAAGTCATGTATTACGATTTTTTTTATTTTCCTGCCAGATTTTCTGGTGACATCAAAGCATTTCTGAGTTGTTACCCAAATCAGACTAGATACTGTGCAAAAGCAGTTTCCCACTTCTCCTAGGTATAAAGAACAGAAGAAAACAGATTTCTGCACGGTGATTTTCCTGAGTTTCAGGAATTCTGACCCATCTATAATACAAAAAACATTGTTGATTGAGAGTCTGTCTAATTCTCTGTGGCAACAAGCACTGCTACCAAAATTTAGATAGGTTTTGCTATCCCTTTTCTTCTGATTTACTGTATCAATCCACATATATAAGCAGTATGAAAGGGATTCTTGGAGTTATAGCATCATGTACCAATTTTAACCACAGGCATAAATGTTAATAATTAAATATATTTTAAAAATGGGTACAGTTACCTATTATAACATAGCTAATTTTGCTTTTGTACTTACAGGTATTTTAAGGGGGCATTGCTCTTGATTCAATCGTAAGATTTATTTTGACATCATTTAAAGAAGGAAAAGGACCTTTGTATTTTGAGTAGAAAATACTGTGCTATTGGTCATTTAGTATGTGGGATAATGTTAGAGTCTATTAGAGTTTCCAAGAAAAGTGTGATAAGTTATTTGAATTTGTGGCACTGACTTGAAAAAGGTGCTTGTCAAATATGCAGTTGTACACATTCTAATGAAAATAAAATTTCATTTCCCTCAAGAATTGTGTGTAACTCACTTTTCTACATCTTCCTCCTATTCCTTTTTAGACAATGATCTACATTTAGGAGATGCTCTTGGTGGGGGTGAGTACTCCCTTGTTTCCTTGAACACAAGGGGATTTTTTTCTTTCATAGTCTTCTCCTGACCTGTGCCTAATTTGTAAAAAGATATTTCAATCCTGCAGGAGGTGCTATGGTCATGAGAGTTATTGCAGCTCATGTGCATGCAGCCCTTCTGCCTGAGGCCATCATGCAGAGTGGGGACAGCACCTGGTCACCAGCTACCTTTGAGAGCTTCCAGCTGCTCTACCTTGCATGAACTGAAGTTAGCAGGGGCTTGCTGTGCCATGGCAGAGCACCCCAGGCATGGCTGGAGGGAGCAAACCTGGCCCATTGGGTTGTGATGGCTCAGGGTGGAGTCCTCTGACAGAAGCTTGAAGAAGGTGATGGCTCTAGTTTCTTCAGCTACCAAAATTGAGCCTGCCTAAGATTAGGAATCAGAGGTAACACTGGAAGGAGAGGTTTGAGCTTCTTGTAGCTCTGCTGATGGCAAAGTAGAAATTCAGGAATGTTTCAGAGATGAGTACTGGTGAATACAGCTTAAGCTTGAAGCAGTCAAGCTGTGGTAACATGCTGTTAACTTTCAGATATTCCTGTAACACCCAGACCTGACCTAGGAGGTATTCACAGTACTGTACTGAGCTGTTCAGACACATGAAATCCTTGAGGCTGGGAATTTGTACACCAAATTTTATTTAGTGTGTCTAGAGATATACCAAGGATGTGAAGTACTCTAGAAAGGTTCTTGAATACTGCAGTTACCCAAAATGCAATTAGTATTGAATCAAAGCCTCAAATTCCACTTTAATCACAGTCACAAAAAAGAAAAATTACTTCTCAGCCAATTGTACAGAACCTCTGAACCACCTGCAGTGGTCTGGTTTACTCATGTTTCAGTCTTAGAGAATGACACCTTTTCTATTGTGGTTTTGTTTTTGTTTTTTTTCCCATTAACAAGTTCCCCTGTGGCACTTCATGCATATTTTTAAAGACATATTAGTCCACATTTTTCAAAGCTGAATCTAATTTTGTTAATAATTCTCACGTTTATATTTCTATTTATTCCTCCCTATAATAATTTTTCCATTCTTGTAAGCTTTTATTAAATTTATTTATTTCACTGTTATGAGAGGGTAGGTTAAATAAAAAAACCTAAAGTACTAATTAATAGCATAAGTACCTTAACTAAACCAAATCTTTTCATTCCAAAGATGGAAAATTGTATATCCATTGGTTTTTATTTCTTTGTTCCATTTTCAGTTCAGGTTCTTAATTGACCTTCATACATGTTATAATGAGGTTAAAGTTACATATTTCGTTATCAGTATTTCTGAAGGCATTATTTTTTCACCAGCCATGCCATACAATATGTCTGCTTATGCTTAGAGAAGACTACGTGCAGCATCACAATAGAAATGAAGTATGGGATGGGACTGGTGGTTTTCTGCCATTGTGCCACAGTGAATCTTAGTTCATTACACAGAGAGCTGGAACCGAGCAAGTCCTTCCCCTGCTGAATGTAATTAATTGGGCAAAGTCTGATTCAGCAAAGCTTTACGACTCTACCTAAAATCCATTGGCTGTAGGCTAAACTCACTTGAAGTTAAGCATATACCTAAATAATTTTCTGGATCAAAACCTAAATGACGCTCAGAAACAGAAGCATTGTACTTAGAAGCTAGGGAAGAAGAAAACATAGCAAAAGGGCATCTGGCATGTTTGGAAGGTGAAAGATTTAAGGAGGGGGAGGGAAATTGCGATTTATTTCTGTGACCTAATTCTGATCTATGCAGAGCTAGATCACTGTCTGGCTATGAGAACAGTTAAATACGTAGCTGAATTCGTTGAGAAAAGGATGGCAAGAGAAGACCAACTCTATACACACAGAGCAGCAACCCTAGATATTAAATTTGGCAGGTTTTGACCTGAATGAGCTCTTCAGCATTGCATATGCAGTTTGGAAACTGCTGTTAGTCATCAGATCTCCTGGTTTATCCAGTGCATCTCTTTCTAATCCTTTGGCAAAAAATTAAGGCTAAATGCTAGCACAAAGTCCTAAACAACAGCAAAGCTGAAGTCTGAATTCACTTTGCACAGTTCAAGAGCAGAAAATTCATTATGCATTAGATAAATTCAGCATCTGTTAGATGAAACTAATCTGCAGGCCTTATTAATACCTGCTGATGGCAATGAGATGACCTGTTGCCTTCTGCCAAGACAAGAACACCAGCTTCTCTGTTGGCTCTGAATAACTGCACCACTGACACCCACAGTGACACATTGTGCCTCCCAGATGTCAGCTTTAAACAATGTTAGCACTTGCCAGATATGGACAAAATATTTTCCCTCAGTGTTTTTTGTGAATTCTTCTGTTTTGAAAATATTTCCTGTTCACTTCCAAGTTAGTTTTTGCAGCTAGCTATTTGTTGATATAGTGCTTAAATCTTCTTAACTCCTGACAAGGTTCTTTTATTTATTCATGAGAGGACAAATTAGAAATGGGTATAAAATATTTTTATTTACAGCTCCCAGTTTTGCCTGTTCAATCATCTAACAATATTAATTACCAATAGGTGACATCTCAAGAAAACCTTTATACCCACCTCTTCCACCGCGCCCAGGAAGTTACGGTAATTCTGGTAAGACTACTTCCTCTTAAGAAAATGTAGTGCTATGAGCTGTTCAGACCAGACAATTTAAATACTATAATCTCTTATTTCTCTAGTAATAGCTTTTATCATCCTTTCCCTACATCTTCCTTTCGTAGTTACTGTTTCTGACTCAGAGTTGAGAAGTCTTTTTCCTAAATCACAGAACCACAAGGTTGGAAGAGACCTTCAAGATCATCAAATCCAACCCATGCTCTAATACCTCAACTAAACCATGGTACTTAGTGCCACATCCCGTCTTTTTTAGACACATCCAGGGATGGTGACTCCACCACATCCTTGGGAAGACCACTCCAGTACTTTATCACTCTTTCTGTAAAAAACTTTTTCCTAATATCCAACCTATATTTCCCTTGGCACAGCTTGAGGCTGTGTCCTCTCGTTCTGTCCGTTGTTGCTTGGAGAAAGAGACCAACCCCCAGCTGACCACAGCCACCTTTCAGGAAGTTGTAGAGAGTGATAAGGTCACCTCTGAGTCTCCTTTTCTCCAGGCTAAACAACCCCAGCTCCCTCAGTCGTTCTTCATATGGCTTGTGCTCCAAGCCCCTCACCAGCCTCGTTGCCTCCTCTGGACATGCTCAAGCATCTCAACATCCTTCCTAAACTGAGGG
>WAAE01016100.1:69769-94301 GCA_013400495.1 Nicator chloris
GGTCATCCAGCCAGTTCCTAACCCAGCACAGAGTGCTCCTGTCCAAGCCATGTGCTGCCAGCTTATCTAGGAGTGTGCTGTGGGAGACAGTGCCAAAGGCCTTGCTGAGGTCCAAATAGAAATGTTAGTGTTGATATCATAAAATTTTTCTGTTTGTTCAAAATGTGGGACGCTGCATCTTAAGCAGCACGAGACTAAAATTTTATCTTTGCCTTTTCATTTTTGGCGTGTATACACTGAACTATGCAAAGGTTCAAATTTGACATCTAGCCACAGGGCAGGGATAAACCTGTGTTCAAATCGATTTGAGATGTGCATCTGGGATGGCCCTGGGGCATACAGCAGATGGGGCTGGGCAGCCTGTATTGCTTTTGAGTTTGGTTCTAGACACTTGCTTAAACAAAGTAAATGTGGCATATCTATTCTGGTTTTCACCCTGTACCTGTACTTACTTTGGGTATGGCTGTAGTGGTGAGCCATGGACAGGTCCTTCTTGAGTCTTTCCTGGAAAGGACCCACTGACTCTGTGCTGCAGGGATCACTGGGACTCAAGATGTCCAAATTATATAAGGATTTATGTTACTGAGAGCTCAAGCTCGCATATCCCACAAGTGCCCAAAACAGATACAGAATACAGACACCAACAGTGTTAGTACTTCAGCTTTCAGGTGAATTTTGGTAGGTGACTCTTCAGTGTAAGACATGTGACCCATCCACCATGTCGAGGCTAGGATTTCAAAGGTCCCTCACCTCTCCCTAGAACACTACAAAAGGAGTAGACAAGAGAGCTGAAGGGGTTACCATTGTAGATAATTTTGCAACTGGAATCTTTATCTTGCAGGAGGTTTGGATGACTCAGATCTCCTTGATGGAAAGCCTTTACCACCAGGTAACATTTGCCTATTCCCCTTGCAACATGTTCCTAACACCTGTAAATTGGAGGTGGTTGGTTTTGCTTTAGTGGTAACCTGTCTCTGAAGGTATAGGACCAGACTCTGTTATTTTTATTTAGGTTAGTTATCATTCATGAAAAAACATGATTTTGAGCCTGAAGCTAGAACTTGAAATGTATTCCAAAACATTTTTTAGCATTCTGGCATATGCTAGAAGCCTGCAGGATTTATCCCTTTGAATTCAGCAAGTAAAGTCCAAGAGCAAGGGGCATGCTGAAGTAGATGGACCAAGACTAAGATCTTGATGTAAACTACTGATAAATGATCTGATTGTCTGGCAGTAGAGAAGAGATAGAGTGTACTGGCCTCCCTGTGAAATCAGCTTGATGTAGCCTGTTACATATGGTCCTCCTATTAGATGATAACATTCTTCCCCAAAAAGGAAGTGTCAGGAGGATGAACAGTTATTCCAGCACAGCCATCTGTGGGGAGTGGAAGGGGAGCTCCTCTCTTGCAGTCTTGTTGGGCCACTCCTTTTCCCCTTGGAATGTCACACTTTGCTGAGTAAAGACGTAGTTCTCAAAACAGGATGACAAACATTTCTTTGATGAAATTTCACCCTCTGTTCCAGGAGAAAATGAGCATCATTTCAATCAGGGAGCGAACACAGGTATAGTAAATAGTTCACATTATTCTACAATTTATTTGTGATCTTTAGGAAATATTAAAACAATGATAGCTTTACAAAAGTAGCACATGTAATAAATTAGGCTTTAAGACATAATTTTCACATCAGCTGTAATATAACACAATTTCTATTTATCTGCTGAATTCCATAGTTTCACCAAACTATTTTCATAATTTGGTGAAGGCACACATTAGTAGACAATATGCTTAAGACAAACCATTTAAGTGCATCTGAAAAAAATCCCTTCTCTTTCTTTTTCCACAGATTCGGATTTAATAGCTGGAGTTACATCTCCTGTAATTTCTGCTTTTGTAATACTGGTTGTTGGATCAATAGCAGCCTACACGGCTTACAAGAATAAGAAACTGTGTTTCAAACCACGTGGTAAGGCCCAAACAGTTTTCCACCCATTTAGTGCTGAAGTAGATGGGATTTTGACAAACAGTTGTCTCTGCCACCACAGAGCTGCCTGACAATTGTGGCTCTGTGTGTGGAAACTGGCCTGGGTGGCCCAGATCAGCCTCAGAAAAGCTGGCAAAGAACACCCACAGCGGAAATACTGAATGTTTAATTTTCATTTTTCAGGTGGGGCTACAGTGTAAACCACTGTAGAAGAGTTGCTCTCTGATCACAGGCTCCGCTGGTTGGTGACATTCTACATTGCCATTCCGACAGAAGAAAGTTTTCCTCTAACAAACGTTTTCTTGAGACATTGCAATCCTGCTCTCTCTAACCTGATGTCACTTTTGCGTCTTGAGCTTTATGTCATCAAAGATATGCTTAACACATCCAGGGGTGGTATTGCACTCTCTGACTTGCATTCATAAGGGTTGGATACAGATTTTGACTCAGAAGTTATCTTAAGTACAAAGAAATCAAGTCTGACATAAGCTAAAAATGGAAAGATTTGGGTTTGTGAGGATTCAGGTCACCAAATAAAATTTTTTGTTTTCAAAATTAGCCAAAAAACTTAATTCTTCTGATATTGGGATAAAGAGTTTGCCATTTCCTTTTACCCTTGTTGGGTTTCTCCAGTATATTTCTGTAATGGTTACTATGTTTAAAGAAAATTTGTGGTTGTCAAAAGGATTGAAAATTTGAATGCCTTAACTTTGTATGTATGTTTGAATACTAGCAAAGTGGAAGGAATTATAGCTAGAAAATTCATTCTTAATTTTATAATACATTGAAAAGATTATGTATATCGACAAACCACTGTTTAAAATACAATAGAGAGGAACACTTGCTAGTTTTATTTATTTATTTATTTAATTGATTAATTACTGAAATGGTATTTAGCTCTTCTTAGGAACTAGAATTTCACTTAAGCTTCTTTTCTCTTCTTGAAAACTTAGGCCATGCTCTAGGAACCTCTAAAGACATTCACCTAGCAAGATGTATTTTTTTTTTAAAGTATTATTTGTAACTGTTGAAAAGGGAAAATGGGTACAAAGCTTTTTCTGATTCCTTTAGAATGAGTTTGTGATGCTTCAATCTCTCAAATCTAAGTCACAATGACTTTTAAACTTCATACTGTGTGGAGGTGTGGTTGACATAGTTTTCCTAGCTAGACTGTTTCATGTCTTTCCCTCATTCCTGATCGGCCTTGCTGTGCTAACAATGTCCTCATGTAGACAAACTTATCATGAAAACCGACACTTTTCCTGTCTCTCTGCCTTCATTTAGCTAATTGGATCAAAAAAACAGCAAGTGAATAAAATACAGATGAAAGCTGGCAAAACGAGCAGTTTACTGACATAATTCTGCAATACAACCATTTGAGCTAACTTTTAAAAGCATAAGGAAGTTGATGTGGTTTTTTCTTCATTTTATATGCAAAGGATGGTTTTTGTTACCCCAATTCCATTTATATGGAGGTGAATCTGATTTTGTGTTTATTACATCAAGAGGAAGACATATTAAAAAAGTACTTTTTCATAAAATAAAATACCATTTATCTAAATTATATTTTAAATTAATATATATCGTTTTCTTAAATTACCACTTTTTTTTATGCTGAAAGAAATTATAATGTACCTCAGTTTAAACATAGAAACATCTTGACAACATACAAACAAATGAACATCTTTGTGGCTATCACTTTCAACTTATGGATGAGAAAATATTTTAATATGGTTTTCAGGGACATTTAATATTTCTTCTAAAATATTAATTTTCCATGCTAATAGTTAAAACAGATTGATATATGTTTTTTCAGATAGACATAAAGATTTGATTAATGAAATGACAGGTGTTTTACTGTTACAATTTCAGTTGTTTATTCAACCATAAAAAAATATATTTTGCTTCTTTCTCTTCAAAATTTTCAATAAACACCTACTGTGTTTTATCTAAGGTGATCCAAGTTTTATTTGTTTTGTTTGCTACTTTCTGGAACATATGAGGATTGATACCTTCTATATACAAGTTCAACTATGTCCCACTAGGGAAAATAAGGAAATGCTTCAAACTAAAGAAAAATTATAAGGAAGAACCCCCAAAATTATCAAAACAGCTTAGCTATCTATTATTTTCTCTCTCTCTGTTTTTTTGTTGTTGTTGTTGTTGTTTGTTGGTTTGTTTGTTTTGTAAGTGTCTAGAAGAATCTATGTGCCACATTTTTGGTTTTGCTATACTATGACAATTTATTTAAAATTGTTCATAATACTTTCAAAAGAATTTATTGTGTTGATATTAATAACCCTAAACCAGGTTTATTATGGAGAATTTGAGCAAAACCCATGAATCTGAATGGATAAACCCTGACTACCCAGTGTTTAAACCTCTGAAGCTCTTTGGTCTAATTTGTCAGCATATATCCAATATATCAATATACCAGTGTGCAGGTACACTTTTAGGTGTTTATTTCCCTTTTAACTAGAAGGATGATGAGGATAACAAATTTATAATTATTGTATTAACTATTTCTATTATTATTATTCCAGGTAATTGAGGGGTTATGTAGGGAAGCTGTAATGTATTTAAATTTGGAAGGCAGGAAGGAAGGCAGGAAGGAAGGAAGGAAGGTTGGTTACCTGGCTCTTAGAACATCAGAACTTTAGCTTGTGCTACTGGTCTGATACTTAAAATCTATTCCATAGTGTAAAAAAAGTTGCTGGCACACAAGTAAAACAGATTATCATATAAATGTAGACATCACTTTTATTATCAAGGAGAAGCTTTTTTAAGTCATGAAGTACCCCAAATTAAATAGATCTGCCAGTAAAATTATCTACAACAGTAATCATGGTACTGATAAACATGTAGTCTACGGATAGCATGTTGTCTACATAAGCCAATGGTGAACACAGACCCCTGAGAATTTTGTTTCTGTGGGATAAATAAAACTTCATTTCCTATGTGTTTATGTCTGTCCTTCCTTCTTTTAAACACCTCACCATTACTACAGAGCAATCCCACCCCCTCTTCTCCAGTGGACCTTTAGGATTCTCCCAGGGTTTGAGAGAACAAATCCTGCAGCTTGGAGTGGCAACAGACATCTCTTGTAAATTGTTGGAAATAAAGTTTTAAATAGTTGAGTGGTACCACTGGACATTTTTTTTCAGCGGCACACTACCTGAAAGTTGTTAACCTCTGCTAAACAGATACTGATGTTGACAGCATATTTTGACACAAAAATACCTCGGCTGAACCACATCAGCCTAAAATTAATTTGCAGAGACATCGTATGGCTGAATTACGTCACAATTACATGACTTCTAAGCTAGTTGCAAAAGCATGCTGTGCAAGTAAATGTGCATTTATTTATGCATTCGTGAAAATATTTACGGCCCTCTGAATAGCATAAACTTCCTGACACTGAAAACATCTACTTGCTCATCTGGGTGACAAGTTATCAGACCGTGAGTATCTATAGGGGATACGATGGTCCCAGGGAGTTAGGGGTAGACTGCCTTCATTTACAGTGACTCCCGTGTATCTGAGTGACCACATGCCACGCTGGAATCACCTAACTCATGCTCTGAGACCTTTTTCCACGCTCTGCCACCTTCACCATGACAGAGACTGGCGTTTTCCTCTGGGTGCTGTGAGGCGGCGTCTCCCCAACCTGTCTCTTCTCGGTTTCTGCACAGACATGTGCGTGGTGGGCAGGCGCTGTCGAAGCGGCTGAGACCCGGAGGGCGCCCAGCAGCGGGCAGCGGGCAGAACGGGACGGGAGGGAACAGGAGGAAGAGGAGCGAGGGTCTCTCCCATCCCTGGGTGGACGCACCGCACGGCGGCCAATTGAGCGGAGCGCCCGCTGGAGGAGCCGCGCCTGGCGCGGAGCAGGTGCGGGACCCGTGTCGGGAGCGGTGCCGGGCCGAGCTCTGGGCTGTGCCCACAACAGGAGCGGTGCCGGGCCGAGCCGCGGGCGGTGTCCCCCCCGGGTGCCGTGCCGGGCCGGGCCCCGGGCGCGGCCCCCGCCGGGCGGNGCGCCGAGCCCCGGCCGCTGCCCCCCCGGGAGCAGTGCCGGGCCGAGCTCCGGGCGCTGTCCCCCCCGGGAGCCGTGCCGGGCCGAGCTCCGGGCGCTGCCCACAACAGGAGCGAGCGGCGGGCTGAGCCCCGGGCGCTGCCCACAACAGAAGCGGTGCCGGGCCGAGCCCCGGGCGCTGTCCCCCCGGGAGCGGGGCGCTGAGGGCAGGGAGCGGGCGGCGGAAGCGCGCCCCCCTCGCAGTGAAGCCAGCACCCGGAGCGGGGGCGGGGTGAGTCGTGCCAAACCCCCCCGCCATGGTCTCCACCGCTAATGCCTTTTCTCTGCTGCTGCGCAGGAGTCCCTGCGAATGTAATTCACCTGCCACTGCCTTCAGCAGGAAGGAAGCTAATCCCATTGCGAGGTTTAGCGGGGCCCCGGCCGCAGGTGAGGCGGCGGGAGTGGTGGGTGCCGTGAAGCCAGCCCTGCCCGGGCGGCCCCCGCCTGCCCAGCATGTCCGGTGAGTACCCCCGCCCCGCAGCACCTCCGGCCCGCTTGCCTTGAGCAGCCTCTGCGGGGTGACGGGGCCGATCGGCAGCGCAGCCTGGAGCCCCCCGGGGCTTTTGTCTTTCTCCTATCCCGGTGCGGGAGAGGGTCTTTGCTGTTTTCTTATCAGCAGAGTGCTGTGCTGCAATGAGCAGCTCCAGAGGAGAATTTTAACGGTCTGGGTAATAGGGCGAAATGGGTGAACTCATTTATGTATTCTGCTTGTATGTACAGCTTGGCCTGCTTAAGTCTCTGCGTGCCTTCCTGGTGGATCCCCAGGGTGACAGGCTGGGGCTGGCTATCTCAGTCTAAGGCAGATTCAGAGAAACCTTTCTCATGCCTCTTCTTACACAGCAGTGGTATTGGCCTTTATCAATTATCCTGAAAGCCATGAGGTACAGGTTTTAGGGTAATCACACAGGGTAGGTGCACGTGCTGTTCTGGTTCTTGAACATACTCAACTTTTTTCCTTTTTTCTCAGTTTTGAGAGCAGCAGCTTGCACAAATCTAGGTTTATTGAACCATTTGCAGGGTGTCACTCATCTGGACTGATAGATGCCAAGTTTGAATTCATTTATGTGGCACTTCACCACTGGGAAGATGCAGAAAGTGAATCTGCAAATGAAAGGATTAGAGCATAGTGGTTTTGTTTGGATGAGGTTTTTTTGTTTTTATTTTTTTTCTTTTGATCGAAAAGAAGGTGTGGAAAGAGTGGAAACATGTAACTTGATACGTACCATAAAGTTCCCTGTGCTGCCTCTGGATTGCTTAAGCAATTATTTCTAATAATTATTAGTAATTCTTACTAATTTTTTAACTGGTATATTACTGTTTAGGGATTAGTTTTGGGCGTTACGTGTTATGCTTGTTTGCATCTAATGATGTTGCGTTTGAGTTTTCATGAGGATCATTTACCATGTGTTGAATAACAGCACTGCAGAGGCTTGAAGCAGAATTTAACAGTTTTTAACTGAAAGACATAATAAAAACTACAAAGAACTGGAATCAAGTACTCTTTCAACACAACAGCAGTAATCCTGCCTACTAAAATTCAGTATTGGTTTAATAAAAGATAAGAGAGAATCTGGTTTTGGATGAGGCAGAACTTCATTAGGCCAAGAGAAATATTGTGTGCCATTGAATGTAAATTTAAATTCTGTTATAAAAAGGTCTGTGTAAAGTGTTTGTTGTTTATCTTCATTAGTAACATCAATGTGTCTCCTCTTGGACCTAAGAAAGCATGGGAGTTAAAAGCATGGGAATTTTATAAACAGGTTGTCATTTGTTTACCAGGGCAAGAAATGCCTCTTTGCTGGAAACCTGCATAATAATTTTTGATAGGGGTCTGACTCAGGTTATTGTCAGACACTATTGTTTATTTTATCTACTTACAACAAAATACTTCTAGACTGCTTATAAGGTTGTGGGTGTCAGAAAGAGCAGAGCTTTCTGTTCCAGGATGTGCTTGTGCTAGGCCAGAGGAGTGAGAAGCCTGCAGCTTGCTTTCTCTTTTTGGGAGTCTAACACACCTTCGTGGGGTGCTTCTGGGGGAAGATCCATAGAGTCCTTCGTGCGGGAGAGGGAGTAACAGAATTGTTGTCAGGAAACGTGCTGTGATTTGGAGCTGTGTCATTGTCACTGGGAATTTCAGAGAGATGCTTTGGCTCAGTGGGTATGGGTCAAGGCTGCAGCCTGCTCATCGTGCAGATTGTCTCTGGAGTAGGAGGGGGGAGGTGACAAAAGAGCAACAGATGGTATCGGGGAGGAATTTAGGAAAGCAGTTGTGCAGTGTTGGTTAGTATGAATGGCAGTAGGCACTGGGGACCTAGCCAGCCTGTTGGAGGCTTTTAGCTATTGATTTATCTGTTCTTATTTTTATGCATAAGATCACAATGTGTTATTTAAAATGTTCTTACAGAAAAATCATAGCATAGGAGTGTCTAGTCTCCTGTTGCCATTTTGCAGTGGGCAGCTTGGCAAATTTGAATTGTTACATTAGGAGCTACAGCTGGACTACATTTATCCTTCCTCTGTCTATCAGAAGAAATATAAAAATATGATTTAAAAGCTATGTGTAATGGATTATGAAAAAAACCTCCCTACTCAAACTTCTCTTGAAGTTGGAAGGTGCACTTGAGTCACTCAGAGCTTGTTATTATCAGTCACTCCTGATTCTCATAATAGGTACCTGGTGTTTTTTAATTCTCTTTTTCTCTTTGAACATGAAAGTGAGCACCACCCTGTCTGTTTGCTGTGTTCACATTCTAAATAAAGCTTTTAGGTGCCCTAGCATTAGTTTTCATGCCTGTCGAAGAATTTTGCCTTTGGCAGTGTCAGAGGTACTACTTCTACGAGTAAGTAGCATAAAAATTTGGTGATCTTGGCTAAAAAAGCTGTAACAAGTTCCACATAAAATCACCCTGACTGTAGTGATTCACATTACTTTTGCTGTCTTTTCTGTGTAGCTGCAGAGCAGGTTCTAGAATAACCCAACAAGTTAATTCCTTGAAGATCCTTGTTTTGTTCAAAGAAAATATTGTTAGGTAATAAAACTGAGGAGCCACTACTGATGATAATGATTTCCTAATTTGCATCATCATGTGCTTTGTGGTAATCCAGACAAGAGAAATGAGCAGATTCGTAAATTTGTATGACATGATTTTAATGGGATTCTAATCATACACTTTTTTCTCATGGTTCACTGATAGCCGGTGGTGTTGTATTAGCCATAAGGATCCACAGCTTGAAAACAATTTGCTTGAAAACTAAATACCCTTAGCAATAGGTGTTGTCCATAAAAAATCTTACTGTCATTCAGGACAAAGAATTAAAGTTATGCTTAATGGTCTCCTTGTCACTTGAAAACAAACAAACAAACACCACCCCAAACAAACAAACAAAAACCAACAAACCAAAACAAAAAAACCAAGCCACCCAAAAAACAGTTGCAATGAATTTAAATATCTACACCTCTGGCTTTCAAACTTAAAGAAGATTTGCTCTTTTAAAGTCAGTAAGTGAAAGTCTGTGTACAGTAGATTTAATGTGTTGTCCTTGATTTCAGCTAAATGGAAACTTTCAGGTAAACTATTTACTTCCAAAAATGTATATGAAAACCTGATCCTTACCTTCAGCTATAAAAGTAAAATGTTTACTTATAGGCTGTATTCCAAAGAATTTTATAAACGAGGCAAGTCAAATAACACTTCCGTCTTGAAAGCAAGGATTAGATGAAAGAAAAAGTAATGATAAAATATTTTTATTTTAAACTTCCTATGGATCCTTAATTAATTAGTGATGCCCCTGTATGATTTTAAAATCACTACGATTTGCTTCTGTCTTTGCACCAGAAATATTTTAATGTTAAATCTTTTCAGTCAATAGTTTATCTATTTAATTATCTCTATGATGATTCACTGTATTAAGAAGGCCATAATAGATATCCCACATCTAATTCTCAAAACAGACACTTAGTTTCTGTTCTTTGTGAAGTATCAGCAAGGGTTGCTTAGAAGCAGCAGTTGTTTGGCAGTTTGCTTCCATGTGGTTATGACCACAGGGGTGCAGGGCATGAAAGCATTTAGAGGATGTGGTAATTTTCCATACCAGCTTGCTGAACCATTTAATGAGTAGTTTGTACTTTTCTATGTATTACTTAAGTAAAGATTCAGCTTATGTAGCCAAAAGAATTTGCAAAAGCCATGTGAAGATTGTGTTCAGTTTTGTAGTTGTTATTTAAAACAATATTTTAAGACTGGAACTCCCACTCATTTCACAATTTGTTTTTTCCATTAACCTAACTCCCACATTGCTCTCAGTAGTTGTTTTATTACCTTTCTTTGGCTGAAGATGCTTGTTGCCTAACACAAAACAGCTTTGCTTCCCTGACTTTTTTTGTCTCTTCAGAGTAATTTTATTGTTGAAGTAGCCTTCAGTGGTTTTCTGGTTCACATTGATTTTTAGGTGTGCTTACATTAATTCCTTTAACCTTTTGGAAAACTGCAGTAGGAGCAGTTTACTTCACATCTGTCATTTTAATGCAACTCCTTATTCATGATTTCTGGAACACCCGTAACTTGCTTGAGCTGTTATTATAATGGGAGATTTGGAGATTCAGTTCTTCATTTGCTTTGTCTGGAAATTGTGATTAGAAATGTTACTGGAGTTTGCTCAGCTGTGGGCTGTGCAAATTATTTTGAGTTTGGATGGATGATTTGTGTTTTTTTGGCCAAGTTGGACACTTACTGGGATTCTCCTGAGGTGCAGGGATGTGGCAATGTCAACAAATGTAAGGTGTGTGTACTTGAGATGAAGCTGGCTGGCTGGAGATGAGTGAAAGAGGGCAAAAAGTGGGGGGAAAAGGCAGCACACCAGTGGGCCTGGATTTTGCTCTGGATTTGGATGTGAAAAATAAAAATACTAAGTATCTATTAGCTTATGATGGGCATTGACCATACTTTACCGCATACCTTGATGGTGGTTAGGGGTTAGAACAGATTCTTTTTGGCAGCCTCTGGCTGAGGCAGCCATGAGGTCATTTGTTGAGTTCTCTGCAACTAGTTCTGTGAGATTCTTTCCTAGTGCTTCTCACAGACCCTGGAAACTGTATGACAGGTTGTTTATGTTGGTATTGTTTGGTTGTTTTAATTTATTTAATTTATTTAATGCGCATCTCTGTCCCTTAAGATGATGGTGGTTCTAAACAAGCATTTCAGCACAAGTGTTTGGTGAAGTTCTGAAGAGCTCAGTGGAATTCCCTTCATCTGTGTGGCCTGCTCCTCTTGTTCTGGTTAGTTTTGCAGCCTAGGGTATATCATCCTTCTGCTCTGAGGAGGCTGTTCACCTTGCTGAATTATAGGTTCTCCCCAGGAGAGCTCTGATACTGGTGGCTCTGTCACAGGCAAGAGCTGAAGAAGCAGCCCCTAGTTATCGTGCCACTGGCCTGGTGTCTCTACAAAATGCATTTTGTACTGTTGCGCAGGAGTGTAGGTTGCTTTCTTTTTTATTGTAGTTTGTTTTCTCATGTGTTTCCTGACAATAAGGAACACTCCTAAATTCCCTGGAGTTACTTGAGGTAGGGATTCTCAGCTTCTGGGGGGTGTACTGATCTTGGTAGGAATTTCTCTGCACTTATTCCACCAACACCAGGTACCCCACTACAAAGAAGGCAGAGCAAAAATAATGTTAGGTTGATTCAGTGGCATTATGGAAAGAACATTTCTGGCTGACACTCAACGTCTTGTTCTTTTCCTTAGCTTTTGGCACTGTATAAACAAGAACATTTTCCGTATTGGTTGTATTATACTGTGTTCGTTAAATATAAAATCTAAACATGTACAGGTCAGCTTTTTTTGATTGACATTGTATTTAGGCAATAAGACCTGGTAAATTATCTGTTTAAGGCTAGTGCAAAAACTTTATACCTGCTATTGTGTAAATCAGGCAAGCAAAAATAATAAAAGTCAAAAACATACACTCTGCACTCACATTCACTGGATTTTCTATTCAATTGTGACTTTTAGGGGGAGTCTGAGAATGAACTCATGACAAGAACTGCAGGTTGTTATAAGCCAGATTGTTGTTTATCTGGAATAGGAGGGAGCCTGCTAAAAGGGCTTATGTTAAAGCTGTAAAGTGACTCTGAATATTTTTTTGCAGTAACAGATCAAGCCTTTGTGACCCTTGCTACTGATGATGTGTACTGTCAAGGTGCTCTCGTTCTCGGACAGTCATTGAGGAACCATAAGACATCCAGAAAATTGGCAGTTCTGATTACTCCAGAGGTTTCCAGTGGGATGAGGTAAGTATTAATGTGTATTTGGAGATCTAAATAGTGTAAGAGTAAGCAACAGCATGAAGGATTTTAGTTGGTTTCTGTGGATTTCACAGTATTATGCCTAGAACTTCCCTCTTGGCTAGTGATTTCTAAGAGGAGTCTCAACATCTATTATAGATTCCTAAGTCTACTAAGAATTCACTTGCAGAAGTGGAGCTTTTGGCTGGAATTTGTCTTATAGCTGAGAACTTGAGCTGGCTATTCGGAACCAAGGTTTTAGTGTCTTGCACTGCTGTTGTCTTTCCCCAGTTTTTTCTCTCTTATGCCAAGATCTATAACCACCTGTGACATCAGAACTCTCCATAAACCTAAGGGCTCAGTTTCACATGACTAATGTTCTTAAAATATTGGTGCACAGCTACCATGATAAGAAATTAGTTTCTTTTTGATTTTTTGTATAAATCACTTTGCAATTTGTGTTGTGATTCTACAGGCACTGCAGAATAGCATTTACAGAAATCTTATTAAATCTGAACTCAAGCCCTATTATTTGGAGGGCTGTGACACTTGTTAAAAGGCACATGCCATGCCATAGCAACTTAAACTCTTAGTTCTCCTGTGT
This sequence comes from Nicator chloris, assembly GCA_013400495.1. NCBI lineage: Eukaryota > Metazoa > Chordata > Aves > Passeriformes > Pycnonotidae > Nicator > Nicator chloris. The sequence goes on from WAAE01016100.1 coordinate 82,706, forward strand.
CTTAGGAAGTGTGCAAGCTCCTCTTTTATGTATGCTGTGTGAATGGATTTGCAATGCATCTGGCTCAAGAAATGTATTTTCACATTTTTGCTGTGACTGGATGCACAAAAATCTGTTTTTACAGACTTTTGAAGTATGGCTGTATGGATGTATGAAGTACTGTAACTTTCCTGAGGGAATACTGTATCCATTTGATGCATGGGTCAATACCAAGTCTGTAAGTCTTTTCATGCCCATTCAGTGAGAAGAAAAGCATTTATAATATGTGTTTTAAATCAAGGATAACATTGAAAAGAAAAATGAATCACTGAAATAAACTTCTAATAAACTGTAGTTCACTTAGTTCTTTGCCAGTTAATTCCTGTTCCCTGAAGATCAATCAGGCAAAAGCTAATGACCCTGAAATCTAGATTTTGAACAGGGAAGGTTTTCTTTTTTTGTGTTTGTGAGACATTGAGGACTTTGATTATTATAGTGTTGTGTAAGTAAATAAGCTGTGTTTTAAGGACTTTTTTCCTTGCTTGTTAAAGGAAAATTACCTCCTTTGGTGTTACCTATAGAATATAAAAGACATGCATAGAAAAAAATGTTTAGCTAGAAGTCTCATTTGAGATGCTACATAGTAGTGAGGAACTATATATGATGAGCAAGTATATATGCACCTTATAAAAGGTGAAGTTTTGAAGCAGTGTTTGCTTGGGCACAATAGGTACAAATGAGTGTGCTGGCAGTGCATGTCTCATCCTGTAAAATGCAGAGGGAACACAGTCTGGTGCTGTTCTTTGGAATCAATTGTGCAGGATGAAAGCTGCCTTAATTTCTGTTGGTGTTTCTATAGGAGAGAAGTGACTAAAATAAGGATTGTTTTTTCCTTCAAGCAGCAGCTCTCACTTTGTGATGTGCTGGCCCTCGTAGATGAAGAGGCAATGTTTTATGGCCTAGCTGATAGCTGCCTCTTCGGTAGGCTGTGAGCAAAGACTTTTCGCTTCTGACTTCTTACTCTAACCAATCAATCTAGCTTTGGTTATTGTCATAATTGATGTCATGCTGTGTGTCACTGTTTCCACGCCTGATGTGAACTCTGATGAACTTGTCTAAATTCCCTTCTTTGTCTCCACGTCTGGCTCTGGTAGGTCGGTCCTCAGCAGCGTGTTTGATGAAGTGATCGAGGTGGATGTGCTTGACAGTGCTGACTCAGTCCATTTGGCTCTGATGCAGAGGCCAGAACTGGGTGTAACCTTCACTAAGCTTCATTGCTGGACTCTCACTCATTACAGCAAATGTGTCTTCATGGATGCAGACACTTTGGTGAGTGGAGTGGGAGCCATGGAAACATTTGTGTCTGTCTCTGACTGTGGGATGCTTCCTTGTCAGGCAGCCTACTGGCCTGTGAAGTGACCAAATTTGCTGGCAGCCACAAGGTCTCAGGAGCTCCATCCTGGCACGTTTTGGCAATTCTCACAGTTGTTCTGGCTGCATAAAAATAAACTGAGTTTGGAAACTACCCTCAGGACTGTCCCCCCAAAAAAATCCCAGACCTTAATTTATTATTCTTTTAAAGTTTTTAGATGTATAGACATAAAAATGCTTATAATTTTGGTGAGGACAATCATGTCAGCCTTCCCTTGTGCAGTTATGGCTCAATTTGGGATGCATTTAAATATGATAGGATTGTATTTGAATTAGAAACCAAATTAAGTTGTTCTTCTTGGGGAGGAAGGCTTATTATTTCTTGCTTTACATTAACATTAAAGGAGGAAGGCAAATTTTTGTCTTTTTAAAAATTCAATTAAGTAATTTTACTTACTGGTTTTCACAGTGGCTCAGTTGTAGGTGGGGTCCTGACTTTCAGTGACTGCACAGCTGCCTTTCCACAAACTTTACCTGTGCCTTAACCTGATTGATTTTCCCACTTCCTTGTGAAGCCTAAAAGAAAAAAGAAAAGCAAAACTCTGAACTTAAGTTACATTAGAAAACTGGCAGCAAGAGACAGTTTTTCTACTACCCTTTAGTCAGTCTGTTGCTTACAAAAATGATTTAGATTCCCAATTTTCATTGAGTTCTCTTGTAGTTATCAAAAATAATGGACTAGGGAAAGGTGAGTTAAGAAAGAAGGAAATTTTGTGTTTTCATGGTATAATATTTAAAGGGACTTTGGATGGTCTCCTAGGTTCCTGAAATAATTTCACAGGCTTTGCATTTTATCAGAGAAATCATGGAGAATCCCAGGTAAGCTTGCCTTATTCTATTAAAAGTAGAGGTTCTGACCCCTAGCATATTTTACAATGGCACTGCTTTTATGCTCTGCAAGCCTATACAGGGCCAAACTATGAATTTATTCCATTGCTACTCATTTGACAATGTTTGTTCTAGCCAAACATTTACTCTTTAACATTTTTTTTCTCTTTTCCTACTCTCCCTAAGGTACTTTGCAATGTTGATGAGTTGTTTGATCGAGAAGAGTTTTCTGCAGCTCCTGATTCTGGCTGGCCTGACTGCTTCAATAGTGGTGTGTTTGTGTTCCGGCCCTCCTTGAAGACTTACAACCTGCTGCTCCAGTTTGCTTCTGAGCATGGCAGCTTTGATGGTAAGGGGCAAGGCATAAGGAATGAAGTGCAAGACAGTTTCCATGCTGTCAGGCAGTATAGAGGAAGGCAGGAGTTCTCTGGGCTTTATGTAGGAATTCAAGGTGCAGAACTTTGCCTCTTAGACTGTGTTTAAGACCTGCTGACTTGCTCTGGGCTGTGCTTCCCAGAGAAGGGCAGTGAAGGAACATTGTGTCTGAGTCTTGCCCGGTAAGTTTTAATTTTGCTGTCTGGCTTAGGAGAGAGAAATACAGCTGATCTTCTGCTCTGAGGGAGACCAAACACTACTCCTTTCTTCTTATATTACAAATAGGACTTCATTTACACTGAACTTACATCGGCGTGAATCAGGTATTATTCACTTGCACATGCTCATATGGCCATATTTTCAAGTCCAAGTTGGAGTCTCGTGACCACAGCAATGTCAGTCCCCAGTCTCACTCCCATCCCTGGATGTGAAATTTTGATACAAATTTGAGTGTACACATGCTGTGGTAATAGTGTTTTATGTATTCTTTAGGAGGTGATCAAGGCTTGTTGAACAGCTTCTTCAGCAACTGGGCAACAGCAGATATTGGCAAACACTTGCCTTTCCTCTATAACTTAAGCAGCAGCTCTGTATACACCTATGTTCCTGCATTCAATCAGTAAGTAATAACACTTCTGTAAACCTATGTAGTTGGTTAACAAACATCCTTTTGTAAGAGAGAGTAATAATGGCATATTCTGTTGATTATAAATTCCAATATCACAAATGATCTTATGTAAAAACCATGCAATAGAAGCTTAAATTTAATGTGAATGTCTGGACACAGGCAGAGTCCCAGAGTTGACTACACTGTCTTTTATGTTCTTTCAAAGAAGCTTCTTTCATTTTTGACAAAATGTAATTACTTTGGTTTTAGGTTCTGACAGGTTTACTTTTAAACTTGTTCCTTTGTTCTCAAGTAATTTCTTAGAGAAACAGTTAGCATTGCTTAATTTTTTTTGAGCCATTCCTTAGGTTCTTCTATGAAATGAAATTTGTTCTACTAATTATATGATTCCAGACAATGCAGTGAGAAACTTTTCTGGTAAAAGGTAAGTTGGATTAAGGGTGTCATGACTTTCTGTTCCAGTTGCACAGTACACTCTTATTGGAAGATGAACTTAGGCCAGTGTATTTATTAGTAATTTTTAATATGGGATCAGTTATATCCAATTTTGATGGTTAAATATTTGAAGTTATATGTATTTGTTTGTGAATAGACTGTGAAGGAGGACTGGGAATAGTACTTCACGAGCCTGTCAGTTTCCTTCATGAACTTTTCTACTAGAATCAGCAGCTGGAAGCAAATGGCAGTGCATTTTTTTGTTTTCTCTATGTTAAACAAAATAAATTAAACCAGGAAGATAGAAACAAAATATTAATATATATAATCTCAAATGTGTTGCTGTTGCAAAATGTTAAATTACCTCACCTGTGAGTAAGCATGTTTCTTCTAGGAGTTTATATAAGATAAAAAAAAGTTTTATTTATAGACCTGTATGTTTGACCTCTACAGTTTTGGTAGAGATGCCAAAGTTGTTCACTTCTTGGGAGCAAAAAAGCCCTGGAACTACAAATACAACCTTCAAACAAAGAGAGTTATGCAGGACGGCACCACCTCTGGATCTTTTCATCAACTGTCATTTCTTGCCCTCTGGTGGAATATATACAGTGCCAGTATATTGCCTTTGTTGGAAAAACTTCAAAAGATGGAAGAATCGGAATCTGAGGAATGCAAGGTAACTGATAAGGAGTTAGTGGGAATATGTTGGAATCAAAACCAGAAATTCTGAAAATTGCTAAAGGAAGAAATGATATGATGTGGTGGGCTGACTCTGGCTGGATTCCAAGTGCCCACCAAAGCCAGTCTATCGCTCTCCTCCTAAGCTGGACAGGGGAGAGAAAATGTAAGGAAAGGCTCATGGGTCTGGATAAGGACAGGCAGAGATGTCTCACCAGGTACCATCAAAGCTGAAACAGGCTGAACTTCAGAAAATTAATCAAATTTATTACCAATCAAATCAGAGTAGAGTAACGAGAAATAAAGCCAAATTTGGAACACCTACCCCTATCCCTCACTTCTTCCTGGGTTCAGTTTTACTCCCTGTTTTCTCTGACTCCTCCCCCGATGGCACATGGGAATGGGGAATGAAAACTGTGGTCAGTCCAGTACGTGTTGTCTCTGCTGTTCTTTCCACGCCAGGGATTGGATTTCTTACAATCTTTCCCTGCTCCTGATATGGAGACCCTCCCATGGGAGACAGTGCTCCATGGACTTTTCCAACATGAGTCCTTCCCGTGAGTTGTGGGATGCAGTCCCTCAGGGACTGCCTTTACCACTGTGAGTCCCCCATGGGATCACAAGTCCTGCCAGCAAACCTGCTCCACTGCAGGCTCCTTTTTCAGGGGTCCAGTGGTCCTGCCAGGAGCCTGCTCCATCACAGGCTTCCCATGGGGTCACGGCCTCCTTCACACTTGAACCTGCTGTGGTGTGGGGTCCACCATGGGGTGCAGGTGGATCTATGCTCCACCATGGACCTCCATGGTCTGCAGAAGGGCATCCTGATGCACCATGAGATGCAGGGTTATCTCTGTTCTGGCACCTGGAGTGTCTCCTCCCCTTTGTTCTTCAGTGCCTGCAGGGTTGTTGCTCACAGATATCCCCACTCCTTGGTCTGCAGTTGTCCAGTTGCAAGGCAACTCCTTCCTCCTTCTTTTAAGAAGGAGGATTTTTCTTCTTCTTAAATCTCTTATCTCAAGGCGCTATCGCCATCACTGAATGCCTTGGCCAGTGGCAGGTCCATTTTGGAGCCAGCTGTCATTGGCTCCATTGGGTTTGGGGGAAGCTTCTAGCAGCTTCTCACAGAAGCTACTCCTGGAATCACGCTGCTACCAAAACCTTGCCTTGCAATCCCAATATGTGTGGGAAAACTAAGTATCTGGTTTTGGTAGTAGAAGTGTCCACAGTAGCCATGTAGGAAGGATTTCTGGTACTACCTGCTTTCCCAAGGTATCCTTATCTTCTTAATTGATAATTTTTTATGGTAATGTATGTGCATACAAAACTATGATACAAATTAGCCAGAGAAGGGGTAATCTGGACCAGGAAACAATCAGACTTTTGTTTTTCTTGTAGCTAAATTGATATAGACTGTCAAACTAGCTCTTTAACTGTGATAAAATTTGCCTTTCCAGAACTACATTCTAACTTATTTTATGAGATCATAACAAATCAGTTTGCAAAAGCAATGTTAATTGCATTTAAGATGTTATGTACAGTACTCTTATGTGATCAAACATTTACTGATCTCTTTATGTTTTTTTTTCTTCAAAGGAAATGCAGCAATGTGTGCTTTTCATGAGTAGAATTTTAGTCTGTTTATAAATGGATGACTTCTTAGAGACCAGTAGCATAAAGAAATGTATAGAAGTACAATTTTTAATTTTGTATCCAGACATGACAAATTAGATCTTATTTATGCATATGTAAATATTTTCTTAATGTTTTGTAATATTAAATTATTAACATAATTGAACTAATTGCATGGTCCCATAAGATCTGTTGAATATTTACCATGAAAGCCTCGGAGAATACTTTGGCTTGTTAACCTCATGACAAATTGGAAAGCAGAGGAAGGAATGGGTAGTTTTTGATCTTAGACTTTAACATGCTTTAATTGTTAAGTCATTGTGTATTAAAGAAATATTTCAACTATGGTAAATGAAGGTGGAAATACCTGTTTAGATTTACCTCTTCATGCTGGTGTACTCACAAGTGCAAAAAAAGCAAAAACCTAAACTGCAGCATGCTTTGAATCTAGGACCAAATACTTTTTTTTGCATGTATTAAGTTATTCCTTTAATGATGAAAACCCTCTAAGGAAGTGCAACTGTTGTAAAGAAGTTATTACTGTCCTGAAAAATTGTATTTCAATGGTGAGATGTTCTTGTTTCCATTAGCACACTTTCAATGGAGTTGAAGTTACCCTGAAGAAGGTCAGTCCTTACGTGGCCAGTTCTCTACAAAAGCCTGAGCTCCCAGAGCAGGCAAATGAAGAATATCCTGCAGCATGCTCACCTGAGGAACTCCCTTTCAAAGCTGTGAGTGTGTTGTATATTATTATATGCAGTAATAAATTCAAATTGTATGCTAAAAGGAGATTCTTCCATTATGCTTCTGATCTGGAAGATCGTACCTTCAATTTAGCTGTAGCTATTGAATTTTCTCACTAGCATTAAAAATAATATAAGGCCTATTTATTTCTTTTAATCTTTAGTAATGCATGCATGGTGTGTCTGGAAGTTGAAAGAGTTCACTTTACATTTTAGGAGGAGGTTATTTATTCAAAGTTGTTAAGTATTTAGAATAATTTGTTTGCAAAAAAATCTGCTACCAAAGTAATATTTTAAATATTAATACTTTTGTGAATTAATATACTTAAAACTAGAATCCTTTCTATCATTCCTCTGTAGAAAATTTTTTTCCTACAAGTGTTGACCAAGAAAGCTGTTCCTCAAATTTCTGTGACTTGAGCAACAAGGAGTTTTGAAAAAATCCACTAATGAATATTGCAGACATTCTGCTTCTTTTTTTCACTTTTCTTGTATTTGTGAGTTTCTGTTGCACTGAATCTCCTTATTTTATGCAGGAATTAAGTTGGACATAATAGCACAATGCCTCTGCAGGTGTAAATCATTACATATTGCATGATAAACCATATTACCCCATGGTACAACTGGGAGAAAATAAAATTAGTGTTCTAATGTCACCTGCACTGTAATTTGTGAACTACACTCTAGAAGGATGAAGACAACTTTTAACATGTTCTTCCCTTCATTTCTTTAGACTATAGTTACTCTATAAAGTAAAACTGTAATTTTCCTTTCCCATTCCCCTCCATCCTCCCCCTTCTTCCCTTTCCCCTCCAAGTATGAAGGGCCTGAAGGAAAATTGCAAGCCTTCCAGTTCCGTAACTTAAGAATAATTTGTTTGCAAATGATGTATTTTCGTGTGTGCCTTATGCATCTGACTTCAATGGAAAGGCTCCAGCTAAAGAGGGACACATTATCAAGATGTTTGTTTAGGATAAAAAAATCATAATGATCACCTAAAGTAGTTTCATTAAAATTTAAATTTCTATTACTATTTTGATTACTAGGATTGGCTTATCAGAAGACCATATTGATTGGAAAGTAATAGCCTGGTTCCCTTCTTACTGTAGAATACCATTGTTCTACTTTTGGTTGCTCAGCTTCAATTGTCTTGTGGGATTGTTTTGCGGTAAAGGACTTCAGAGTGGGGTCTGTCTACCTATTTATGTTTTGCTATCTGTCAAAAGCAAATATTTGGGACAATATGTTTTGGGCAATCTATTTTAACTCTGTTTTGGAATACTTTGTTCTGTTCTTATTTCATGTATATAAAAAGCTTATGTGAGAGCAAGCTATTATCCTGAAATGAGATTTTTCTTGTTGAAGTTTGGCCTCATGAATGGTAGGAATCTATTGTAAGTTTGTTTCCCAGGCTGTATGTGTAGTCACTGAAAAATGACAGCCACTTCGAACCTATTTTAGAATGAGATGAGCTGCCCTCTGGAGGTACTTATCCTAGATTGATTATAGCAGGAGCTTTGATTCAATGCCATTTTTGATAGCTAGTGCTGGGTGACATGAATTTTCTCCTTGGTGGTATTGTGCTTCCATGCTTTCCTCCCATCAATTGCTTTACCCTACCCCAAGACTGAAAGTGATTGTACTGTGTTGTATGAATTCTCATGAAAAGGAATTTTGAGAAAACATTCTCCTAATAAAACCTCAGTGGCTGTGTTTTAGCAACTGGTGTACGAAGTCGAACCAAGAGATTCTAACGTCCACCTCTCTGAGCCTGACAGACCTTCAGAACAACCTGTTCTTCAGCCTGCATTTCAGGAAGCCTCAGAAATGGTACATGGAGCTTTGTGCATTGAATATCTATTGATAACTGCATGTGCGTCTTTGCTGCCAACATAATTTTGGGAAAGCTCAACTAAGTATAATGCAATGTGCAAATAAATCCCTTAATCTTTTAGCCATGTAATTCCTTAACTGTTCCCAACACTGTGTTGTGATCTCTTTCTACTTTTCTTTTCAAAACTTTGAGTTTTTAAATGTGTATTTTCCTGTGCTAATCCCTAAGTAATCAATGCATGCTGTTAATTTTAGTTCTTCAGTACTAACACAAGCAAAGCTGTTTGGGTATTTTGTGTTTGTTAGTTCTGTTATGTTTTGTTTTGTTGTGGGGTTTTTTACCTGTTGAAGTGATGTTTCCAAGCAAGTGGAAAGGGAATGTGCAGGAACCTGTTTTCCTAGGCTTTCCTTTGTGATCTTGCACTGCATTTATGGGCACTTGCACATGTGGGCAGTGTGACAGCAGGGGCAGACTTGGTGCTGCTGGGCTTGACAGGGAGTCAAGGATTTGTAAGGTGCACAACACAGCCATCTTCCTAATGAGGGCTTTTGCATGATTGTGAAGCACTGTGGTGAAGTGCTTTAAGACTGAGAAACAAAACCGTAGTTCCTGTGCAGCCAGGGGTGTTTGGGCTCAAGCCAAAATTCTTAATTTCTAAAAACATGATGATTCTGGCAGTCTTGTTAATGGCTTCCAAAGCTGTTGATAAAACTTGCCAATGATAAAGAAAGGAATCTTCACACCTTACTGCATGTTGGCTGTTTGAAATACCTTACCTTGTCTTGCACAAGTCCTGTGCCTTATCTGCCCCAAACTGGCAGATGTTTTGGGTATTCCAGGGCATTTAGGCAGTTTAAGACATTGATTCCTGCCCATTAAATTCTATTCTGAAATGTTTTTACCTTGAATTTGTGAGGGCTTCAGTAGAAAACCATTCTAGTTGACTTCAGTTTTGTTTATAACATGAGTTGTTTTCCTGTGGGCATCTTTGAGTAGTACTGAAAGCAGGTTTTCAGTGGCTGCCTTGATTAATCCTTGTAATAGTTCATCTTTATTACAGACTATAATTGTTGGGATGTTCCCTTTTTGCTGGCACTGGTCAGTTGTGGACACAGGTTTGCTTTTATGTGGTAGAAATTATCACTAATAATGTGTCTTATATTTGTGCAGCTATGATGACGTGACTTTGAACCAGCATTTACAGTTTTGGAGTGTCACTCAAAATGAACTAGCTGTTGATATAATGAATAGTGTCCATCTTTTGAATTAGTTTAATGAACTATGTGTCTCACATCTGCTAAAAAATACTGATCTCACTGGAATTCAAATAAAACAAATTACCAAAAATTCTAGAAATGTATGTTCACATGAAAGCCTGTTGTAGACAAGATTTGAACAGATAAATTGTAAATTCTTTATTGTAGCAGATATCCTACTCTAACTAGGCAGCATTTGTAATTTTTTCACTGTATTGTTGCTAAGATCTGAGTTAAGGTCAGTATGCCAAGATCTGAGTTAAGATCAGCAAAATAAATGTTTGGTATATTCAAAGATGCCATGGAAAGTACTAAAACCATGGGAAAATGAGGTCACATTATTAAAACAGGAATGAATGTTTGAATATTGTTTGTTTTATTCTTTTAACTGTGAGTGTACAGTGTAGAAGTTTATCATTTAAGGTTTAACTTCACAATATTGAAATAAGAACAATCAAATGACGGTTTTCCCACTCTTCTTCTTCTCACAGAATGAGGTTGCACGCTCTGTTTCAGAGCTGTCTATTCACTTCAAACCAGCAAAACCAACTCCAGAAGATGAACGGAGAAAATGGGAGGAAGGGCGCATGGACTATATGGGGAAAGATGCTTTTGAACATATCAAAAAGAAATTGGACGCATTTTTACACTAGGACAGGGTGTACTGTTACGCCCATCATGACAGATTTCTTCATAAATGCAATTCTTGAACACTTGGCTGTCTTAACCAGTTTAGCTGGCACCAGTTAGAAGTTATTATGGATCCTCATACATTCTTGGGGACCTTAGCAGATACAGAATCTTGGTTTTTAATTGATAAATGTGCCTTGACTTTATTGTTACGTGTGTCTCATCTTCATTGTTCTCACATAGTGCCTTCTGAAGAATAATGAATGGTACCTTTCTGGGTATGAACTCTCACGTATTTATCACTCTTCCCTGTTGCACCCCATCTGCATTCTGGAGAAACAGTCATGTGTAGGAAACGTGTTGGAAGGTGAGATTGTTTTGGAAGTTGAACTTTTCCCAAAGTGAATTTATTCCCAAAGTACTTTCAGAAGTTGCTATAAAGTATTTAAATAGAAAGAACTTATTCTTGACACCAAATTAACACCTTCAAGGGTGACCATGATGTAGACTTCAATATGAGAAAGAAGTGATGAAATCCTGACCTCATAGGAGTCTGCAACAAAACTTTTTAATTTAAACCCATTTAGGATTAGAGGAACTTCAGACTTCATCTGAGATCACTAGTGAATGCTCTACTTAGTTATAGGAAGCTGCTCACCTCCATAACAAGTGTGAGCAAGTGTGGTTTAAAACTCTTTAAGACAGAGTGATAATGTATGTTAACCTTTTGTATTGTTGCAATAGGATGCTATTTTAAAATGCTTTTTAAATGCTTTTAATGCTTTTTAAATGCTTTTTTAATGCTTTTTAAAATCTTGTAAGCTTTAGTTGCATATTCTGAGTTGTGTGGTCAGAAGAAGAAATGCTGACAGCATGGTGGAAACCTTCTGGTGCTTTTTATAAATTTGTTTACAGTACTTCAAACTGCAGCTGATAAAGGCCTTCTTTGGCTTAGCATTGTTGCCCCATACTTCAGGCAGTTTGAGTGCAACTGAAAAAATTGGCACTTGTGTTAGTAAATGGGCCCTTTGAAGATCTTTTAAACAAGAGCTGTGTGTGGGAACCAATAAATCTCTGAGGATAATTCTGGAAAAAAATCTACTGGTGGGACTGCATTATATTAAGGACACTTATGGGGGAATGTTTTGTG
>WAAE01016101.1:4380-18196 GCA_013400495.1 Nicator chloris
CCTCCTCCTCCTCCTCCTCCCCCCAGGTGTCCCGGTGGGTGCCGATCCCGTCCCGAGCAGCCGCAGCTCACGGGGTGTAATCAGCGGGAGGAGAATTGCTCAGCCCAGGAGAGCAAATGGCCCTGGCAGTAAATCGAACAGCGAGGTCTGTGCCTGGGTGTGCACAGGGCAGGAGCAGCACCGAGCCGTGAGGAGTCTTCCTTCCCCGGGCCTGGCAAAGATCCCCCAGCCTGGGGTCGGGAAAGCCGCTCCGGGGGTGTTCGGATGGACTGTGCAGATCCCCAGGGCTCGCTTGGCTCTGAGGCTGGCTCTGAGGAATCAAAGGTTGTGTTCTGACATTTCTGTGTCATGGCATGGCCGTAAAGAGAAGGAGGGAGAGCAGCAAGTCGTGGGAGCAGCCCCTTTGATTCGCAGGAAGGGAAAAAGGCTTTAAATTCCCGGCAATTTGTTCGGGCACAAAAGTCACTTTTGCACTGGCTCCTGAAAACCCAGTTTGCTGTGCGCAGCTGTGCTTAGCTCCAAACCAGTCACTCTTCTCTCCCTTCTCCCTCTGCTCCCCCAGAAGAGCCAGCCCACAGTGGCGCTGTGCCCGTGGAGCGCTGGGGAGGATGTGGGATTTGTTCTGAAAAGGAGCCGCTTCTCTCCCTGGCGCCCAGAATTTGAGGAGGCATCTGCAGCCCCGGAGCACGGCGGAGAGTGCCCCGAGCCAGGGAGGGACGTGGTGCTGCCTTCCCGTGGGGCTGGGGATGGGATCCTCTGGGCAGGAGCCCCCCAGAACCAGCCTGGCCCCTGAGGTGCTGTCCCCGGGGGTGAAACCATTCCAGCTGCCCAGAGCTCCGGGGGAAAACACATTCTGAGCACCCCGGGACAGGGGGAGCTCTCCCTGCCCAGGGCAGGGCAATGCAGTGGGCTTTAAGCTCCCTTCCCACCCAAACCGTTCCACAATTCAGTGATGTTTGTGTCGTTCACCAGAGCCGGGATAAAAGCCTCCGGCTGTTCCCGGGCTGAGCAAATCCCTCACACCCACAACTCCTCCTGCTCCCATCTTTTCTCGGAGTTTGCTGATGGAGGTGAGGAAGAAGCAGTGAAGGAAATATGCAAAAAATGAAGTGATGATGAGTGAAATTTCTTTTCCAACATTAAAAGCGTGACATGGAAATGTGAAATGTCAAAAGGATCAACTTCAAAGCTGTATGAAATGAAACCCTCACTTTGATTCCAATATTGCTTTATGGAGAGAGGCATAAGAAAAAGAGCTTTCTGTGTAAATATTAGAATTACAAATCACAACTTTCATGATTAAAATCATACTTTGAGTAGTAAAAAAATATTCATACATCTTCACAACTGGCAGAAGAGCAGAAAAAGATGGATTTTCTTGTTGCATCACGATGTTGGCAGGTGGCACATGGAGCTTCTCAGGCTCCCCCCTTCCCTTTGGGCACAGCAGGGCTGGGGAAGCTCTGCCTGCTGCAGCCTCCCTGCATGAGGGATGCTCCGGGGGACTCAGCCTTCTGGCTGAACCCCCCTGCACCCCTCCTGCATGAGGGACACTCCCAGGGGCACAGCCCTTTGGCTGAACCCCCCTGCACCCCTCCTGCATGAGGGGTGCTCCTGGGGGCACAGTGCCCCTGGTTGAACCCTCCCTGCATGAGGGACACTCCCAGGGGCACAGCCCTGTGGCTGGACCCCTCCTGCATGAGGGATGGTCCAGGGGGCACAGTGCCCCTGGTTGAACCCTCCCTGCATGAGGGATGCTCCGGGGGGCTCAGCCTTCTGGCTGAACCCCCCTGCACCCCTCCTGCATGAGGGACACTCCCGGGGGTCTCAGCCCCCTGGCTGCCCCCCCCTGCTCCAGGGCCGGTGTCCGGGGCATACAGAGCCTCCTGCAGCCCAGGATCCCCTCTGTGCCGGGGACCCGAGCCTGCCACGCCTTGGATTTCCTCTGTTCCTGTTGTACCCCGACTCCCAGTTGTGCTCCTCAAAACCCCGTGGGGTTTTTGTTCATTTTCAGGTTACAGCAAGCCATGCCAGAGCCGTGGGGCTGCTCTGCTGCGGCCCTGAGGAGCCCTCACACAGGTGTGGCTGTGTCACCTCCCTGTCCCCACTGGAACATGCTTTTCCCGGTGTTCCCAGCCCGGGTGTGTGCCCCTGTGCCCCGGGCGTGTGCCCCTGTGCCCGGGCCGTGGCTGTGTCCCCTCCCTGCCCCTGTGGCCCGGCTGTGGCTGTGTCACCTCCCTGTCCCCACTGGAACATGCTTTTCCCGGTGTTCCTGGCCCGGGCGTGTGCCCCTGTGCCCCGGGCTGTGGCTGTGTCACCTCCCTGCCCCTGTGGCCCGGCTGTGGCTGTGTCACCTCCCTGCCCCTGTGGCCCAGCTGTGGCTGCCACGGGCACCCCTGGCCGCAGCCAGGCCGCAGTTCCTGCAGGCACATGGGGAACACATTCCTGCTGCTTCTCTGCGATGCTCTCTGATCTTCTAAGGAGAAAAAAAAAAAGCCAATTAATTTTAGAGAAGCTCCAGCCGTGGGTTTACCTCTGAGAGGCTAAAGCAGCAAAACCTGCTGAGTGTATTCCGGAGGAGAAATCCCCAATCCTCACTCACCGATGGCAGCAGCAGCACCCAGCTCAGCCAGACGCTCAGGAGGCTTCACTCCTCTGACTGGGGGGATCTTCTCAGAAAATTGGGCATTAATTGAGGCACAGCGTGGTTACAAACCAGGACACACGGCCACAGTGATCTTTTGAAATCCTCACAGCATTGTTGAGCTCCCCGTGCCCATGGCCGAGCTTGCACAAAGGCAAAACGTAAAGGATCCCTCGGGTTGACAGAAAGAATTTTCCATCGCTGCTGTGTCTGCTCTGAGCAAGTTAACTCCTGGGCTAATGGTCAGTCCAAACAACCAGCTTTGGTTCTTCTGCTGCTTCCACACAGCAAACGAACGAACGAACAAACGAACGAACAAACAAACAAACAAACAACCAAACAAACAAACAAACAAACGGGTTTGTCTCGCCTTTTGCTTTCTCTGCCTTGCAAATCCTTGTGGCTTTTGGAGTTTGGGTTTGGTGATTTTTTATTATATTTTTTTTAAATAACAAAGCAGTGTGAGGTTTCCACATTTAATGGAGAACTTCACGTTTAGGTGTTTTGTTTATTTGCTTGGTTGGAATTCTGGCTCCTCTGGATCCAGACGTGTCCCCATGTCCTGCCCCCAGGTCTGACACCTGGCACCTCTCCTGGCATTGCTGGGGCTTCTGCCACACGGAACCCCAGGATCCCAGGAGGGTTTGGCTGGAAGGGATCTCAAAGCCCATCTTGTCCCAGGCCTGCCATGGCAGGGACATCTCCCGCTGGCCCGGGCTGCTCCAGCCCCGGGGTCCAGCCTGGCCTGGGACATTCCCAGCAGTTCAGCTGCTTGACCTTGCTGGGGGTGTAACGTCCATGGGAAAAGATCACAAACCTTTGGCTGTAAGGAAATAACACCTGCAGCTCTTCCTGGCTCAAATCCCCTGGCCCTGCCCCAGCTGGGGATGAAGCACCTGGTGGAGGTAGCACACCTTTGTGAGGTAGCACACCNTAGCACACCTGCACAAAGCTTTCCTCAGAGAATCCCAGCACGGTTGGCTTGGAAGGCACTGAGGGCCCATCACACACCAACCCTGCTGTGGGCAGGTGTGTTACCTGTGCAGGAGGTGTGTTACCTGTGCAGGGGGTGTTACCTGTGCAGGGGGTGTTACCTGTGCAGGCGGTGTTACCTGTTCAGGAGGGATGTTTTACCTGTGCAGGAGGTGTTACCTGTACAGGAGGGATGTTTTACCTGTACAGGAGGGATGTTTTACCTGTACAGGAGGGATGTTTTACCTGTACAGGAGGGATGTTTTACCTGTACAGGAGGGATGTTTTACCTGTACAGGAGGGATGTTTTACCTGTACAGGAGGGATGTTTTACCTGTACAGGAGGGATGTTTTACCTGTACAGGAGGGATGTTTTACCTGTACAGGAGGGATGTTTTACCTGTACAGGAGGGATGTTTTACCTGTACAGGAGGGATGTTTTACCTGTACAGGAGGGATGTTTTACCTGTACAGGAGGGATGTTTTACCTGTACAGGAGGGATGTTTTACCTGTACAGGAGGGATGTTTTACCTGTACAGGAGGGATGTTTTACCTGTACAGGAGGGATGTTTTACCTGTACAGGAGGGATGTTTTACCTGTACAGGAGGGATGTTTTACCTGTACAGGAGGGATGTTTTACCTGTACAGGAGGGATGTTTTACCTGTACAGGAGGGATGTTTTACCTGTACAGGAGGGATGTTTTACCTGTACAGGAGGGATGTTTTACCTGTACAGGAGGGATGTTTTACCTGTACAGGAGGGATGTTTTACCTGTACAGGAGGGATGTTTTACCTGTACAGGAGGGATGTTTTACCTGTACAGGAGGGATGTTTTACCTGTACAGGAGGGATGTTTTACCTGTACAGGAGGGATGTTTTACCTGTACAGGAGGGATGTTTTACCTGTACAGGAGGGATGTTTTACCTGTACAGGAGGGATGTTTTACCTGTACAGGAGGGATGTTTTACCTGTACAGGAGGGATGTTTTACCTGTACAGGAGGGATGTTTTACCTGTGCAGGAGGTGTTACCTGTGACCCTGGGGCTCTCGGGGCGTGCAGGCACCATGGTCATCCAGCCAGGAGTGACCCCGGGGCTGTCACAGGCAGCTCTGCCCTCACCAGGGAGTGGCTCTGGAACCCTTCCCTTTGCTCTGCTCAGAGCCCTGCCATGGGCACAGCCGTGCCAGGCTCTGCTCCTCGGGGCAGCTGTCCCTGCCAGGCACCCACAGGGCCCCTGGTGGCCACGGACTGCTGGCCAAGGGCGTGCAGCACTCGCTGGCCCAGGAAAGGCAAAGCATTTTGCAAGAGCAAGGCTTTCAGGGCTAAATCAGCCATTTGATCATCCATGAAGAATAAAGGCTTGTTTCTTGGTTGCTGGCTGCTCTGCCAAGAGGGAAAAACAAACAACCAACAAATGAGCTCATTATTTTCTGCTGTGCTCTCGGAGATGAGCCATGGCTGGCTTCAGAGGGGATAAAACGCCCGCAGGGATGCAGTGCTTCTTCCAGGAGGGCTCTTCTCCCTAATCTCTTATTTGTGCTGGGTCCAAGAGTGTTGGTTACAATCAGTGTTTCCTAAGCAGCGCAACAAAGAAAGAGAATATGGCACTGGGAGAATCCAGGGGGAAAAGAGAAGGAGGGAAATGATCTGCCTGCTGTTTGGCTGTGCATTTGTCTCCCTTCACAGGGACAGGAAAACTTGAGTGTGTCCCTTTCCTTGCATTGCAGTTGGATTCAGAAAGGCAATAGGTTGTGTCTGAGTAAGGGGCAGTTCCCTGAGTGAACAGGATTAAAATGGGCTGAATGCAAGGGATGCTTCAAGAAAGATTTTCTGGGCTCATGAGGAAGCTCTCATTAAGTTGTATATAAACAGAAATGCAGTTTCATTAATTAATACCAAACACATAAATACAAACAGGCGTCAGAAAGGAAAAGTCAGTGTGTCCTGTTTCATTACCTTACACCTGTGTGCTCTGCTCTGCCTCGGAGGTGTTAAATTTGAGTCTAATTAACATAAATTGAATGTTAGCACAGGCTTCAGTGGAGACACAATTTCACCTTCTGTGCACAACCCAATTAGTTTGTGGATCTTTTTGTCCTGAACGCACGTAATTATTTGGAGTATATCTATATTTTTATTTTCCAAACCCTCCCATGGCTCTCAGCTCTGTGTTTAATTATGGATTATGTGGAAGAGCAGTTCTACTAATTAAACTCTGTTTTTATTTTAAATCCGCTGTTAGACCGTTTGTTCAGTGACCCCCAGTCTGTAGGATGGAGAAACAATGAACAGAGGTTCCCCAGTTATTATTTTCCGTGTCATTCATCTTGGCTTTTTTGCATCAGATCTGAAAACACAGATATGGCTTATCTGGGACTGATGCCTTGGGAGGTGACCTGAAACAGAGGCTGGACAGAGTTAAAGGAATAAAGCAGGGATTTATTAAACCCTTCAAAGGCCACACCTTGGGCAGTGCAAGAGCTTGGCCAGGGCTGCACCCAAGATGAGTCAGGGGTCACGAGTTTTCACATTTTTATCAGTTTGGTCCATTTCCATATTGGGGTTAATTGTCCAATGACACTTCAGGTGATGCAGCCCCACCCTCCCAGGTTGCTCCCCTCAGTTCCCTGCTCTTTGCACTTTTGGGGCCCAAAGCTGCAATGGTGCCCTTGGTTCTGGGGCTGGAAAGGGATTGTGTGTGTGACTGAGCTGTGAGGAGAGCTGGCCAACACTTTGTATGGAATTCAGAGTTATGGACCCGTGCAGAACCTGGAGAACACGGCAGCTGAAACTGAGGGCATCAGCAGCAGAGAGGAGCACCTGGGCAGCCCCGGCTGCACACCCGGCTGTGCAAACCTCCCCCAGCAGCTGCAGCTCCAGTGCAGCCCTGGCTGCACACCTGGCTGTGCAAACCTTCCCCAGCAGCTGCAGCTCCGGTGCAGCCCCGTGCCCTGGGCTGAGCTCCAAGCTGCCACCAGGTGAGCACGAGCTGGGCCTGGCAGCTCAGGGCAGCGCTGGTGCCAGGGACACCCAGCAGTGCCAGGAACACCCAGCAGTGCCAGGAACACCCAGCAGTGCCAGGGAGGACACCCAGCAGTGCCAGGAACACCCAGCAGTGCCAGGGAGGACACCCAGCAGTGCCATGAACACCCAGCAGTGCCATGGACACCCAGCAGTGCCAGGGAGGACACCCAGCAGTGCCAGGGACACCCAGCAGTGCCAGGAACACCCAGCAGTGCCACACCTCAGGTGTCTGGGGGAACAGAGCACAGTGTGAGCGGTGGGAACCAGACGTTCCCCCTGGGACAGGAGGTTCAGCCCTTTGATCCTCCCCATCCCACAGCGGCCTCCTGTGGAGCTCCCGTGGCCTTTAGCAGGTGCTGGGAGAAGCCCTTTGCTGCTTGGATCACCCCACACAGCGCAGGCAGCTCCTCCCTGTGCCCGGGGCTGGCCTCCCCAGCTCAGGGACGTGTCACCACCACAAAGCAGGGACGTGTCACCACCACAAAGCAGGGACTTGTCACCACCACAAAGCAGGGACTTGTCACCACCACAAAGCGGGGACGTTTTAGGGAACCTGGGCAGGGGGATCCCTCGTAGGGATCCTCTGTGTGAGGAGCCAGCCCTCGTGGTGCAGCTCCCACACAGAGGCATCCCACGGGCAGAGCAGGGGGCGGCGGGCAGGGAGGTGGCCNTTGGAAATTCCTGGCTGGGCTGGAATTGCCAGAGCAGCTGTGGCTGCCCTGGATCCCTGACAGTGCCCAAGGCCAGGTTGGACATTGGGGCTGGAGCAGCCTGGGACAGTGGGAGGTGGCAAGGAGCAGAGTGAGATGGGCTTTAAGGTCCATTCCCACCCGAATGTTTCTGGGATTCTATGGAAAACATCCATTTCTCTGCCAGGTGAACATAAAGACATGTGGGGCAGTGACCAAGCAGTACCAAAGTGTCCTGTTCCCTAAAATTCTATTTGGATTTCCTTCCTCAAGGTCAGGCAGGATGACACTTTATTTTCCCCCCTTTCCCAGTGCCGGACAGAAGGAAAAGTCCCGTGTGAGCAGAGGTGCCCGGAGCCGTGCTGGGAGCTGCAGCGGAGCCCCGCGGAGGGCACAGCTCCCCCTGGGCTGGGACAGGAGCTGCACAGGGAGTGGGGGGCATTGCTGTCCCTGTCACCCACAGCTGGCACCCACGGCCGCCAATCCCCAGCTCCCCGGAGCTGCTCGGGGCCGGTCTGGCTCAGACAAGGCACTGCCTGCCGGGCATTGCAGAACAAAATGCTTCTGTCAAATACCTGAGCACATGTTTCCTGAAATTAGCAGCTAATTTATTCTTTTCAGACAAATTTATTTTGCTTGTCTTGGGTTTATGCATCACGAATGCAGAATGATACGAGGTTTGAACCATTTGTTTTACCGCGGGTGAGCGGTGCAATGATGGGACCCGCGATGTCGGGAGGGACGGTGGGGCTGAGGAGGAACCCCAAGGCTGAGCTGCTCCCGAAGGATGGCACAGAGCCGGCGGTGGCAGAGATGGCACAGAGCCGGCGGTGGCAGAGATGGCACAGAGCCGGCAGCGGCAGCTGTGCAGTCCCAGACGGGTGGCACACCGGGCACGGGGAGCCGATGCCTCGGGGGGATGCGGACGGGCAGGATCGTGTCTCAGGCCGAGCCCGCCCTGCTCCGGCTGAGCTCCCGGAGTTCCCCGAGCCCCCGGAGCTCTGCCCGCTCGGGTCCCAGCCACGGAGTGGCACACACACAGACCACACCCTGGCACTGGGGACACCCCGCTCCCGTCCTGGGGACACCAAGCCCGTGTCACCGGGGACACCCCGCTCCTGTCACTGGGGACACCCAGCCCCTGTCACTGGAGACACCTCACTCCTGTCCTGGGGACACTCCTCTCCTGTCCTGGGGACACCCAGCCCGTGTCACTGGGGACATCCCTCTCCTGTCCTGGGGACACCCAGCCCGTGTCACTGGGGACATCCCTCTCCTGTCCTGGGGACACCCCGCNCTGGGGACACCCAGCCTGTGTCACCAGGGACATTTCGCTCCTGTCACTACAGACACCCAGCCCGTGTCACCAGGGACACCCCGCTCCTGTCACCAAGGACACCCCGCCCGTGTCACTGGGGACACCCCGCTCCTGTCCTGGGGACACCCAGCCTGTGTCACCAGGAACATCTCGCTCCTGTCACTACAGACACCCAACCCGTGTCACCAGGGGCACCCTGCTCCTGTCACCAAGGACACCCAGCCCGTGTCACCAGGGGCACCCCGCTCCTCCCGCTGCTTGGGGCTCTGGTTGCCTCCAAGGCCCGAAGGGATGGGACAGCTCCTCCTCAGGACCCACCACGTGCCACCAAGGCCTGTGAGCGGCTGCAGATCCCCCACCGGGGGTGGCTCATCCAGCCCAGGGGCCACCCCCAGCCAGGCACGGCCACCACGCGTCCCTGGGCGCTCTTGTCCCTCCTGAGCCATGGGAGAGAAGGTGTTCTGATAACAACAGCAGCAGAGCCCAAACCGTGTCTCCTCTGCAAGGAAATCATGGAGTAACAGAATCACAGGGCATCCTGAGCTGGAAGGACCCACAAGGATCGTGGCCAGCTCCTGGCCCTTCACAGGGCACCCCAACAATCCCAGCCTGCCCCTGAGAGCACTGTCCAAACCATCCCTGAGCCCTGGCAGAGCCAGGCCCCGCTGTCCCCAGGCCAGCTGCCAGCTCTGGGGCAGCACTGGGACTGTCCCACCCCTGCCCTGGGACTGTCCCACCCCTGCAGAGCCCAGGGCAGCACTGGGACTGTCCCATCCCTGCCCTGGGACTGTCCCATCCCTGCCCTGGGACTGTCCCACCCCTGCAGAGCCCAGGGCACCCTGAGGAGCCAGCACTGCACTGAAGCTTTCCCCTGGCCCTGTTTCACTGCCATGAGCCTGCACTTCTGCTGCAGCTCAGCAGCTCAGCTTCCTCCTGCAAACTCCCCAGCACCGTGCTTGTTCCTCGGTAACAGGATGTGTTTTGATTTCGTTGGTGTTGCTGGGGAATAGATTTAAGGTATATTGGCAAAGCTGCTTTATTCAATAGCAGTCACTACAGGAAGAGCTATAGTGAAATAATTACTGTAGTATGGTTATATGGTAATTATGTTGGTATAATTGATGAACCTTCCCAGTGAGGAAAATCCCGTACTGCTAATAGCAAAGAGAAATTGGAGTTTTCCTGTCCTCAAAAGATGGTTGATTGCCCAGTCAAAATACACAGGCAACCAGTTAGAGAGAGAAAGTTAGGCCAGAGGGGGAGAGATCTCCACAACATAATTAATCTTGGTCTACCTAGAGCCCCATGTGAAGGGCAGAGTAAATTCTGGGATATAATTAAGCTCCAGTTCAAAAGCCTAAACTGAAATTGCATTCCCTGCCCTGCTGTGCCCTCTGCACATTTCACCAAGAGCACAATGAGCGCGTGTGCCGCTGATTTCCATCACATACCAGCTCCAGTGGCTGTGGGGAGGAACCTGTGCTCCCACAGGGGTGCCTGATTCCCACATTCCCGTGGCAGCAGCCAGGGGCAAAGCCAGGGAGGCTCTCAGCCGTGTTCTGAAGGAGTGACACATTTAAATGTGGCCGTCCTGCCAGCCAGGGCTCATGGCCCTGCTCACCCCAAGGGAAGGTGGCACAGGGATTTGCTGTTGTTCAGGTAAGACCAGGGCTCCAGGGATGAAATCTCATCTTCAGTGCCCTCAGGAGCACACCCCAGCTCTGGCCCGGCAGGCAGGACAGAACTGCCAGCCCCAGGTGCAGCTCCAGGAGGGACCCAGCAGTGCCATGGACAGGCAGCACCTTGGAGAGAAAACCAGGTACAAGTCCCCCCAGAAGGAGGGATCCCAGGTCCTGGACAATGAGGGGTCTTTGTCTGGGCTTAGGGCCTCTGACAGTAACACAGAGACAATTTGGGGTTTCATTCCAGCTCTCCAACAGGGTTTCACATGTGTTGGAGATCCATGGTGACAAAGAGTGTCCACAGGCAGGGACAGGAAGCCACGGGCACCAGCCCTGCGTCTCACCCTCTGCTCTGCTCACAGCCAAGGCTCCCTGCACTGGGAGCCTGGTGGTCCTGGGGCTCCCCTCCCTGCCCCCTGTGCCAGCACAGCTCTGTCCCACACTGCTGGCACCACTGTGGATGGAGCTTGTGTCCTGGCACATGATCCACAATTCCAATGGCATTACCTTGCTGCTTTCAACTTGATTTATCTCAGGGATCTTGAACATTGCCTCCTGATAAAGAAAAGCACAGTTCTGCTCACTTGCTTCAGCCCAGACCCCTGGCAGCCAAGGGCATCACAGCCCTGTCTTTTCCTCACCCTCCTCTTGTGCAGTTTTATACCCAAACTCACAGTGCTGCCATTCCTACCTAGGATGCTTAAAGGACACCACCAAATGACTAAATGACCTTTAAAATATCCCTTCCAACACAAACTCTTCTATGGTTCTGTGCTCAGACCCCATCAGATCCTGCTGATATTTGAATGCAATGTCAAAGAAAAAAAAATGTTGAGTCTAAAGACTCCAAAGGCAGAAGCTCCTCTTGTGAAGCAATTTGTCTCACCCTTTAAATCCACAGTAACTGGCAAGATTAAAATGTTATTTTCTGCCATATGTCTGGAAGGGCCAATCACACTGACAAGTGTGGCCTTGTGCCAGCTTGTCCCAACATCTCCAGTGGTTCCTGGTGCCTCGGTGGAGCTGTTGGCTGCACTGAAGGAGATGCTGCTTTCTGCACATTTGCTCCCTGGGCTGAAGCAATTCCAAGCCATTCCTTGGGTTCAGAGCTTCCTGGCCCGGTGTGGGTGCAGACAGGAGGAGGGGCTGCTCCCCTGGGACAGCCCTGCCAGGGCTGTGGGTGCAGACAGGAGGAGGGGCTGCTCCCCTGGGACAGCCCTGCCAGGGCTGTGGGTGCAGACAGGAGGAGGGGCTGCTCCCCTGGGACAGCCCTGCCAGGGCTGTGGGCAGGGGTCACGCTGAGCCCACCCCTGAGGCCACGCTGGCCCCGTGGGGCTGGCAGGGCTGGGAGGACAACAGGAGTGTGCAGGGTGAGGTGGTGCCACCACCCAGGGCAGGAGAGGTGACAGCCCAGGGCCTTTGTGGTGGTGCCCATGAGCTGAAGGAGCCAGCTCCAGGAAAGCAAAGGGCAGAAATCCCTGCCATTGATGGTGATTTCCTCTCATGAAATCCTGCTCTGGGCTGAGGATGGCTGGGGCAGTCTGCTGTGCTGGAAAACAACATTTCATCCTGTGTAATCTCAGCGACCATATGGTTCATGTTTGAAATGGGGGCTCCCCACTGCTTTCAAAGACCTAAAGCCAATAGAAAGTTCAGGAATGTCCTTTTCAGCAATTCCAATTTGCTGTGATTTTAACAATGTAGATGTTCCCTGAGGTTTGCATCACCACTCCGTTCAGAATCAGAGAACAGGATCACAGAATCCTTCAGGTTGGAAAAGTCCTCTCTGCCCATCGAGTCCAGCCCTTCCCCAGCACTGCCAAGGCCACACTGACCATGTCCCCAAGTGCCACAGCCACGTGGATTTAAACCCCTCCGGGGATGGGGACTCCAGCCCTGCCCTGGGCAGCTGTGCCAGGGCTGGACAGCCCTTTCCAGGAAGGAATTTCCCCAATATCCAACCCAAACCTCTCCTGGGGTGCAACTTGAGGCTGCCTCCTGTCACCCTGTGACATGCAGAGCTGTCCCAGGGCCCCTGGGGGTGTCCCTGCAGACACCTGTGCTGGCCAGGCAGGGTGGGCACCACTGCTGCCATCCCCAGCGAGGATGCTGGGATTGCCTCACTGCTGGGTCAGGAACTGAATTTAGGTTTTCAAAGCAAATTCCCAGAATTAGGTTAAGTATTGATGCCGTTTCCTAGAAAACTCTGAAATTAAATCTATTTGCCATGGCAGAAGGAGCACGAAGGCAGGAGAAAGGTCAGTGCCATTTTACTGTCTCCTTGTCCCCACCCTGAATCCCCCACCACACACAGGGTGCTGCTGCTGCCATTCCCAGGGCAATTAATTAGCAAATAGAACCTCAGACATACCTTTTGTGCAGTCAATACCTCTGTGTGTGTATTGTACAGACCTGAATTATTACCATCATTTCATACAATTAAACCCATTTATTTCTGAGTTTCTCAAAGCACGATGTGCAGCTGCTATAATAGATGCTCATATCATGCTGGAGAAATTTTGATAGAAGACTGTGATTAAAAGAGAATAAATTGTCATTACTGCCCACAGAAATGGACAAATAATATTATTTTTCTCACTATTGTAACCAAAGCCTCCAGGGTTTCAGTCTGGCTCAATTTCACATGTCACTGGGCCAACTGGCCAGTGCATTCCACAGGATTTGTCTATGTTCAATTCTGTGGGGTGAGAATAAATAGTTATTTTATCAAATATAAAGGAAATATTTCAGCCTCGTTCATTCCCTCCTTTGTCTCTCTTTTTATGTGTGAATAGAGCTAAGAAATTCAATCAGAATCTTGAAATCTACCTGATCTCTCTTAAGTTGTCTCTGTTTTAGGCAAAACCTTTCTGTTCCTATGAAACCTTCAGTGAGTCAAATTAATTCCTACGAGTCCACTCTTTTTTCATTATAAATACTCTTTCCAAGGTCACAATGGCTCCTGCTCAAGATTCCTGTGGGCCTTTCAGCCAGCCACAGTGAGGAAAAACCATCCTCTTGAAAATCACCGGCCCCAGGGAGAGCTCAGAGCCCCTGCCAGGGCCTGAAGGGGCTCCAGGAGAGCTGGAGAGGGACTGGGGACAAGTGACAGGACACAGGAATGGCTCCCACTGCCAGAGGGCAGGGCGGGATGGGAGATTGGGAATTGGGAATTCCTGGCTGGGCTGGAATTGCCAGAGCAGCTGTGGCTGCCCCTGGATCCCTGGCAGTGCCCAAGGCCAGGTTGGACATTGGGGCTTGGTGGCATTGTCCCTTGCCATGACAGGGGTGGCACTGGACGAGCTCTGCTGTCCCCTCCCACCCACAGCAGTCTGGGATCCTCTGATTCTCTGTCCTGGCTGGAGATCCGTGCCATTCCTGTCTGTGCCTTGTGCTCTTTCTGGGGAAAAGCGCAGTGCAAAGGCAGCTCCTGGGAGAGGAGAGGAGAGGAGAGGAGAGGAGAGGAGAGGAGAGGTGAGGAG
>WAAE01016101.1:19342-43832 GCA_013400495.1 Nicator chloris
GGGAAGGGAAGGGAAGGGAAGGGAAGGGAAGGGAAGGGAAGGGAAGGGAAGGGAAAGGTTTAAGCTGTTCTCCTTACTTTACACATATTTCTGTGGGTTTAATTAGAAGAAAGGTGAGTGCTGTGTCCTTCCCAGAGGCTGGCTGCTGCCTGTCCCCATCTGTCCCTACTCACCCCAGCCTGCTCCTGCCTGTCCCTGCCTGTCCTTCCCTGCCTCTGCTGTCCCTGCCTGTCCCTGTTTGCCCCCCAGCTCACTGCTGGGGGCTGGAGGACCCGGGGCCCTGTTGAATTTGTCTTGTTTGATATTTGCAAAGCAGACAGGATTGCTCCCAGAGGACTCCAGTGCCATCTCCTCCCCTCGCCCTCCCCTTCCAGCAGCTCCTCACATCTGTCAGCATGAGCTCACTCCTTCCTAAATCATTCTCAGATTTTGTATTAATTTTTTAATCATCTGCATATGAATGATTAATCAATGTTTAACAGCCCATAAAATATTCACCGTGTTTCCCCACGGCCGGTGCTCCGTCTCCACTTGCTATCACTCGTGGGATGAGAAATGTCTGCACGGCTGCCCGGGGCAGAGGCAGCCCCGGCTCTGCCTCACCAACTCCTTCTTTCCAGAACAAGCAGCTGGGAATGCAAAACCAGGTGAGGAATCCTGGGTAGCTCTGTGAACACCGAGGCACAAAAATATCCACATTGGAATAAGCCAGCTGCACAAAAATGATCCTGGCCAGTGTTCAGAGGTGAGCCTTTGCAGGGAGTGAGAGGAGAGCAGGATGTGCAGGGGTCCCACGGAGCTGCCCTGTGGGAATAACCCTCCCTGAAACGGCCATTCTGCTTAGGACTGTCAATGTTTATCTGTGCAGTGAGTGAGAATCACAGGGAAGAGATTTAATCTCCTCCAGTGCCACCCCTGGGTGGGCAGGGACCCCTCCCACTGTCCCAGGCTGCTCCAGCCTCAATGTCCAACCTGGCCTTGGGCGCTGCCAGGGCTCGCGGGGCAGCCACAGCTGCTCTGGCAATTCCAGCCCAGCCAGGAATTCCCAATCCCCAATCTCCCATCCATCCCTGCCCTCTGGCAGTGGGAGCCATTCCCTGTGTCCTGTCCCTCCCTCCCTTGTCCAAAGGCACCCACACCCCACCCCACAGCCCCCAGGTGCTGGAGCAGTTTCTGCCTGGGGTTGCTGATGACAAAATCCACCCGTCCTGGCAGTGTGCTCCAAGTGGCACCAGCAGCACTGCCCTGGAATCATGGAATTCTGAGTCATGGAATCATCACAGAGCAGCACAGCTGGAAAAGACCTCCAAGATCATCAAATCCAACCTCCAACCAAGTGCCCCTGTGCCCACTGAACCATGTCCCCAAGTGCCACATCCCTTTTTGAGCCCTTCCAGGGATGGTGACTCCAGCACTGGACCAGGGATTCTCTCCTAACCTGGCGGCCTGGGCATGGGAACCCCTAGAAACTGAGAAGTGCTGGCCACGAGAATCTCTGGGAACTGAGAAGCCCTGTGTGCCCCTTCTGGGCTGCCCCAAACACGACAGACCTGTCCAAGAGCCCAAAGTGCCTGACAGACCCACACCTCTGTCCCTGAGAGCCCCAGCCCTGCCCCTGCTCTGGGGGAGGAACAGACAGCAGCAGGGGTGGTTTATGTCCCCAGCCTGATACAACCACAGAGAATTAATGAATGAATAAATGACAACATGAGGAGAGGCCTTTGGTGTGATAACGTTTCCAGAAATAGCATCAGATATTGCTCCTTTTTGAGATGAGCAGATCCACAGCAGAGACAGGGCTGAGTGTGCAGGACTGACACACCCAGCAGGTGGGCACAGGCCTGGGCTCCCAGCATGGTCCCTGAGCCTGTGGAGAGGATTGCCAGCCTCCACAGCTGCCAGCTAAAAGCAGGAACGTCTTAAAACCTGCATTAGTTTAATTCAGGAGACTTAGTCTAAGCAATTGTGGCCTTCTTTTAAATATTACAGAGGATAACCCAAATACAACCCAAGCAAGATTATTAGGAGTGACTTTTCTTCTAAAAATTCATTTTTTAAAAGATATTCTTTAGTATGAAAAATGTCATTGCAGAACCACTGATAATTCAAAATCTAAGTATAAAAATAGCTGCCTCTACCTGGTGGAACAGCAGGATGATTTATTCTCTGGTGTTTAAGTTCACTGCCTGTTTAAAGCTCTAGAAGATGATTAAAAAAGTCACAATAAAAAGGGTGAAGTGAAACAGTTTCCTGTACATCTGCTCAGTCCGTGTGACACCTGCAGCCAGGGGAGGTGGGAGCCCTCCTGCCCAGCTCTCAGCACCAGGCCAAAGCCATTTACTGAGAGCTGGCTGTGCCTGGCCAGCTCTCTGGGACCTCCCCTGTCCCCGAGCGCCCTGCAGGGTGGCACAGCCTGAGCACCTCGCTGAGCAGCACCTGCTGCAGCTGCAGCTGCAAGGAGTGCCCAGGCCTGCTGCTTTCCCAGTCAAACACAGCTGCATCTCTCGTCCTGTCGTTACCAAAACACTGCTGCTACTTAATTTTGTTGGTTTCATTAGTGACTTTTTTCTATTAAGAAGATTGTCTGTTAAGCACAAGAAGCAATGCTCTATATTAATAAATAAACAGAAAGCATTATAGGATAGAACTCTGGAGAACCTCCCATCTGCTATCACTGGCTTTTTGTGTTAAAAAAAAATACTCCTCAGAAGAAAAAAAAAATAGAATTAAGTGGTAGATTTATTTATGGATAAATGGTATTCCCTCAAAAACACACTGAATTTAGGTTTTTAACATTTCCCTTGGATCAGAGCTGCCTTTCTGTTTGTCAATACAGGCAGCCAGTTCAATGACTATTTATCAAGGCTGCAGGGATGACAAATGGCTTTGCTTACTGCTGGATTTCTTATCTTTGGCAACTCAGAGTATCAATTACTACTATTAAAAAGAAATAATTGCCCTGAGTGACAAACCAGCACACAATCAAACCGTACGTAATTGCAGCCAGCACATTGCATTATGTCACATTATGTCAAAAAAAAGAAATCTGAATCATGAACTGAAAGGCAAAGGCACCTCTGTGCTGTGACACAGGAATGAAAGGTGTGTGCTAAACCCAGGGACCGAAAATTTTGGGGTACAGGAAAAGAATAATGACATTCCAGTACCAGGGCAGCAGCAGTGATCCAGCCTTGGCAGTGTCCTGAGGGGAGCCACAGCTGGGCTGTGCCACCTGCACCAGAGCTTCCAGTGCCCCAGGCTGCTCCAACCCCATCCAGCCTGGCCTGGGGCACTGCCAGGGATCCAGGGGCAGCCACAGCTGCTCTGGGCACCCTGTGCCAGGGCCTCACACCCTCCCAACCAGGAATTCCTGCCCAATGTCCCACCCATCCCTACCCTCTGGCACTGGGAGCCACTCCCTGTGTCCTGGCCCTCCAGCCCTTGTCCCCAGTCCCTGTCCAGCTCTCCTGGAGTCCCTTCAGGCCCTGAAGGACTGAACTGCATCACCCAGAGCCTTCTGGACTGAATTGGATCACCCAGAGCCTTCTCCCCTGCCGGCTGGCCCATCCCGGCTGTGCCAGCCTGTCCTCACAGCAGAGGTGTCCCCTTGGGGCTCTGAAGGACTGAATTGGATCACCCAGAGCCTTCTCTCCCGCCAGCTGGCCCATCCCAGCCTGACACACAGCCTGTCCTCACAGCAGAGGTGTTC
Organism: Nicator chloris; assembly: GCA_013400495.1. Taxonomy (NCBI): domain Eukaryota; kingdom Metazoa; phylum Chordata; class Aves; order Passeriformes; family Pycnonotidae; genus Nicator; species Nicator chloris. The sequence continues at coordinate 23,052 of WAAE01016101.1, forward strand.
CTCACTCCCTGGCTCTGGGGCACCCACTGACCCCCAGCACCCAGCCCAGAGAGGGCCCCACCTTTGGGGAGGTGGGAAGAGCTCCTTCTCCAGCAGCTCTCTCAGATCTGTTTAAAAGGAGCAGAAGGTGGATCCTTCCCCTTCTCCAGGCCTGCTGCACACCGGCCTCTGCCGGAGGCCCAGCCTGTCCTCAGTGAGCCAGGGCCGTGTCCTCAGAGCACCTGCGGAAGGCAGCCGCCCACCGCGAGCTGTGTGCAGCTCTTCAAACACCCCGGGAGTTCTCGTCTTCAAAGCCGCTTCTGCAGATTGTAAAAGATTAAAGCTGAAAGCCGTGCGGCAGCAAGGAGGAATCCCCGGCCGGCTCTGTGGAGGCGTGGCTGCCGCGCTGCGCCGGAGCAAAGGTCCCTGTGGCCCCGCCACCCTGCCCCGGCCTGAGGGATCGATCTTGGGAAAGAACGTGTAGGAATGGGACAGATGGGGAGAAGTACCCCAGGAAAAGCATTCCTCTGTCTGCCCCCTCCAGCATCACCTTTCCCCGGAGCTGCCCCCACTGCCATTCCTCGGACACCCGCAGCCTTCGGCACCCTCATGTGCCCCGACAACCCTGGCTCTGGGGTTCTTCCCTCCAAACTTCTCCTTTCCAGACCTGAACGGGGTTGTTGCTGAGCCCTCAGCTGCCCTTTTCCCAGCCCTAACTCAGCCGATTTTGCAGCCAGGAAAAGCAGACCTTGGAGGCCTTCCTTGCACCCTGCCCCGTGGGCTGCCTGCCCTGCTCCCTTCCCGGCGGGTCATTGCTGTTTGCCCCGGTTCCTGCTGCCGGCCCCGGGGCTCTCGGTTCCTTCTGCTGTCCCCGGGGCTCTCGGTTCCTTCTGCTGTCCCCGGGGCTCTGCTGTCCCCGGGGCTCTCGGTTCCTTCTGCTGGCCCCGGGGCTCTCGGTTCCTCCTGCTGTCCCCGAGGCTCTGCTGTCCCCGGGGCTCGCGGCGCCTCCTGCTGCCCCCGGGGCTCTCGGCTCCTGCTGCTGGCCCCGAGCAGCGCCGTTCTCCCAGCACAGGATGTCTCATCCCCGTGGCACGGATTTCTCCCTGGGTGCCAGGCCCGGCTCCGTGGGCCGGGCTCTGCTGGGAGCACACCGTGCTCCCAGGTGGGGGGACAGGCTCCGCGGCCACCCCAGCCCCACCCAGCCACTGCCTGGGCATCTTCTCATTGCCTGCGTCCATTAGACTAAAAATAACCCTGGCCAGCTCGTTTAATTTTAGCCTGTGAGTGTCTGTATGAATATTTATAATGCTCCGTATTAGAAATGCTGAGAAGTTGCAGAGCCTGAGAACACGGCAGCAGACCCGGGGGAATAGAGCAGCTCTTCCTTTCTTGCTGTCCTATTTCGAGCCGGTTTCACACATCCTGCATTCCCGATGTGAAGTCTCACGCTGCATGTCTCAGCTGCTTAAAGCACTTTGTGATGTCTTGTGCTTGATGAGCACAGACTGAGTTCCCATGTAAGAAGAGGAGAGTGTTTCCAAAGGAATTCCCTGTGAATTTGTGCAAGGAGAACAAACTTATTGAAGTGCTTTTCTGTTCATATCTGGCTTTCATGTGCTTTTCATTTCAGGGCCAGGCTGGACGGGGCTTGGAGGAACCTGGGACGGTGGAAGGTGTCCCTGCCCATGGCAGGGGGCTGGAGCTGGATGGTCATACAGTCCCTTCCATAATTCTGCAACTGTATGATTAATTCCCCAAATAACGAAAGCATGTTTTCTCAGTTCTCACTTCCCCAAGCCCAACGTTCCGTGCCCTGCTTCAAACAACCAAACTCTTCTCACCTGCCCTCAAACCCTCCCTGTTCCCCAGGACTGGTGGCACCCAGGGTGTCCTGAGAAGCTGCTGCATCGGGGAGCTCTGGCTGTGAGCTCTGCCCACAGCAAGCTCTGGAGCTGTGGGGAGAGCCAGCCAGAGCTGGATCAGCCGTGCAGGAACTCTGCATGGCACGGCCTGGTCCCTCCAGAGCTGAAACCAGGGCCTGCCCTGGCCAGCCGGTAACCATGGGGTCATGGTCAGCAGCTGCACAGGGTCTCCAGCAGGAGAAGAGCCTTAATTGCAGCCAAGATGCCTGTGCAAAGCTTGTTTAAGGCATGGGGAGAGCTGGGCATACACGCAGAGGAATGTGGCTGAAATGCTCAGGAATCAAGTGTGGAAAATCTTGCCTCAGGGGAAATTTCTCCTAACCCTTTTTCGTGAAAGAGTATTTTTAGCCCTAAGGCTGAACAAGAATGCAAAGGGCCAGTTCAGGGCTTCCTCAGAGGTCACTGCCCTGTCAGGACAGGCCAGCCTTCCACAGGTAAAACCTCCTCTGCCCATCCCTGCCCTTCCCAGACCCTTTGTGTCCCTGATGAAAATGCCCCTGGCAGAGAGGGGCTGTGGAACCCTTCCCTGTTACTCAGTTTTTCCTGCTGCTGCAGGGAGCACAGGAGGACCAGCCTATCTGAGGGAAGGTTGTAGCACTTGAGTGGAAGAGCCAGGCTGTGAAAACCTTGAATTCAAACCTTTTCCTTTGGAACAGAGAAGGCATAAAAATAAAGAAAGGAAGTGAGTGGACGCCAGCTCTTGATTCTGGTATCAGAGATGAAGAGTGCCTTGTGACAGCAGCTCCAGGTCCAGGGCAGTACTTGGGTCACTTTCCATGTGCTGGGTGCAGGATGTGAGGGAACAGGGAGGGGAAGAGGCAGAGATCTGATGCTGCTCCTCCTGTCCTCTGCCTTCCTCCGGCCCGAGCACAAGAGCAGCTGCAGAATCAGGCTGAAAAAGGACTGAAATGAGTCAACCTCTGATGCCAGCAGGAAGGCAGAGAAAAAGGCAACTCTGAGGGGCCCACCAGCTGCTCTCCTTCATCCCTCCCTCAGCGGAGCAGTCCTGGAGGGTGGCATCCCTCTCATCCCTCCTCTCCCCGCCTGCCCCTCCTTCTCCACTTCTGCCTGCTCGTCCTTTTGCTCTGTCACAACCGAGCTGGCACCAAGCAATATTTGCCTTCTCATGCTCTCAGAGACATTGGAGCACTTGAAGTGCCATTATTGCTGCTCTTAAGAGTTCCAGGTTTCCGTACAACGAGGAGAATCAATACAAGCACTGCAATAGGTGACGACCCCTCTATAGCTTTAGAAATTTTACATCCTTCTCCCTTCTCTGCTTTTCATTATGTCTAATTACCTGATCTATAGCTCCAAACAGGAATCAATGGGGGTATATTGCAACAAATTATTGTGGATTCTCTTAAAAAAAAAGGTTCAGAGAGTGCTATTGAGTATGACACTTCCAATTATATAAAACAAATGAGCTTTCCATTGGAGCTGGAGAGCTGAGGGCCAGTTCATTACCAAGGGCTGATATTCCACTAAGGGTGCAATCAGTTTATTTATACTTCAGGACTTCCCCCTGCCCCTTCCAGGGAGGCTCTGTGTCCTCAGCACCGTGCCCTGAGCCTGCTCTCTGCAGGACTGTGTTCCAGCACGGTGGATCTGCAGGGAGCTGTGTCCACGGGACACTCCGTGGTGTGGGGGTGCTCCCCGGGGAGGTGTGTGCATCCCAGCAGCTGCACTTCACTCAGGTGAATGCTCTTTCCCCGTAGCACCTATGAGTCGTCCTGATTTAATAAAGGAGCTTGTGTTTTCCTGAGGCACACAGGGAGAAATCCAGGAGCTGTAGCAAATTGCTCTGCCTGGAGAAGTGGGGTGGTTGGTGATTCACTGGTGGTGAGTCAATGCCTGCTGACACCAGCATCCCCCCTCCAAAGAATCCCATATTTGCCCAGCCCTTCTCCCCCCACTCACTGCTCCACACTGAATCCTCGCTGGAGCTTCTGTTCTGTTCTCTGAGATCAGGTGCCAGCCTCACCTCACTGAGAAAACATGTCTGCGAGGAAGTCAGATTGAGTTCTGGATCACAAGAAACCCAAAAGAGCCACTTTCAGACATTTCCTGCTGTGGCTGTCTTCTCTCCCGTGCACCATAACCTGAAGTGTGTGACCCTGAGCCCCTGCCCAGCTCCCAAGCCTTGAAAACAGAGCTGCAGGGTTTCATCCCTGCGTGGTCCCGCCTTCATCTCAGGGGTAGCATTTTAATGGAGAAAATTTCATTAGTTTGGTTTTTCTCTCACATTGTCTTTGCCACCTTCCACAGTCGCTCTCTCTTTGTCAGTTGTGCTTGAAGATCTGACACTGCTGGAACTCGGCTGAAAGGAAAAATTAGGAATGTGGGCACCCTTTAATCACCCAGCTACTGTAACAAGTGGAGACAGACAGCAACGGAGAAAATCAACCAAAAGAATAACTGTGCTTTTAATGTTTCTATGGAAATTTATGGGAAGGAAGTGTGATGCACAGGCACAGCACCTCATTTGGTACGCACAAGGCACGACATGCTGAGCTGCTAATGAGGTAGCAATTTGGAGGTTTGGGAAGTGCTGGCTATGCTTTGTGCCCACAAGAATCAATGAAAACTGATGAGTGAAGGTTTACAAAATTCAGTGTAAGAACTACAGGAGCTTTGTGCCCGGATGGAGGGGCAGAGCTGGCAGCAGCAGCTCAATTCCTCACATAACGTCTGGATCAGCTTGAGATTTTTCCTCAAGGTACAGCAAAAAGACATACCTGCTTTCCATTTCAGAGCTGGAACTTCATAAATATTTTAATTTGCCAAGTGCCTGCTATTTAATGTTTGCATACCGAGGAAATGTGAGTGAACACGGCCTCGCACGAAGCATTGGAAAACAAATTTGGGCACCTTTGATTGTCTGCCCCACTGTGGAAGGAGGGGAGCGTTATCCGCCGTGTCCTGCCTGCTGCCAGCCAGCCACACTTCGGGATTATTTGTATTTGAAAGAAACCAACCCCACCGCTGAGCCGAGTACCTCTGAAGACAGAAAGTTTTGCTTTTGGCTATTAAAGGAGCAGAATAAAATAAATCACTTATGCTGAATAAATCATTGATTCTGAGTTACACGCGAGTGCTCCTCGGTGCTGGCTCCCGGGTGAGACAAGTGGGACACGTTTGTGTGACTCTACTGTTGAATTTGCAGCCTGAATCTGTCCCAAGGGCTTCCCAAAAATAACTGTGTTGAATAACTGGGTTGAAAAACCAAGATAGGCAGGGACCAAATCCAGAGCACACAGCACTGCAGCCTCTGCCACTTATCTCTGTGCTGCAGTGAAGGTGCAATCGCCAGCAGTGCGGGAGGGCAAAAAATCACAGAATCACTGAATCCTTTCAGCTGGAAAAGCCCTCCCAGCCCACTGAGCCAAGCTGTGCCCCATGCCCTCCTTGTCCCCAGCCCAGAGCTCCGAGTGCCACCTCCAGGAATCCCTTGGACACCTCCAGGGATGGGCACTCCAAACCTCCCTGGGCACTGCCAAGGCCTCAGCACCCTTTCCATGGGGAAATTCCTGCTGCTGTCCACCCTGAGCCTGCCCTGGCCCAGCCTGAGGCCGTTCCCTCTGCTCCTGTCCCTGTTCCCTGGGAGCAGAGCCCGACCCCCCCGGCTGTCCCCTCCTGGCAGGGACTTGTGCAGAGCCACAGGTTCCCCCCGAGCCTCCTTTTCTCCAGGCTGAGCAACCACAAATGTGGGTGAACCTTTTCCCACCTGGAGCCTCTTCTGCCCCATGCCCAGGAGGTGTCCAGCACCCCAGCCCCTGTTTTCCAGCAGCCCCAGGTGCTGCGGTGGGGCAGGAGCAGGCAGCAGAGCAGCTCAGTGGTGTGAAGTGACCTCTGTGCCCTTGGCGTGCTGGTATCAGGCAGCCAGGCAGGGACACATAATCTGCATTGATTTCAGCCCGGGGTCAAGGAAAGGCGTTCATAAAGCTCAGGGCCTTGTGGTTCCGGATTGATGGAGCCGTCTCGCACACGGAGCCTGGCCCTGGCAAGAGGGAGCAAAAAGCTGCTGGCAAAGAGGAATTAACTTCACTGTGCTGCATTTTATGAGGCAACAAAGAGTGTCTTGGTTCTGTGCCGTGAAAGTAAATAGAACAATATTTCAGACCTCCTTATTCAGTTGTCCAAATGCACATAACCGATTTTTGCAGATAGGGATTTATGTTCTCTTGTCAGCATCTAATAAAGTAGAGCAATTGTGCCTGCCATTTATTTCAGTGCTGTTGCCTTTAGCTCAGGATCCTTGTGTACACTTTGTGCTGCCTGCCCTGAGTGCTGCCCACCTCGCTCCCTGCTGGATCTGCCAGCTCCCGAGAGGGTTGGAGAGGTGTTAGAGGTGTCCAGGGAAATCACCTGAGAGAGGTGATCAGCAGAGAGGAAATCATCAAAGGAGCGGCTGAGGGAGCTGCTGTGGGCCTCAGCCTGGAGAAGAGGCCACTTGGGGGGACCTTCTGGCCCTCCTCAAGTCCCTGACAGGAGTTTGTAGCACAGCCCAGCAGCTGCTCAGCACAAGGTGAGCAACCCTGGGCGTGCAGGGCTGTGTCCGGCAGTGCCACAGCCATCCTTGTCAGCAGGGCTGCACATGGACCTGAGTGGCAGGTGCAGAGGGACACTCGCTGTGCCCCGCCCATGTTGGGGTGGCAGTGTGGCCTTTGGGACACGCTGGGAGCCTTTGGGACACTCTGGGAGCCCTTAGGAGCATTTGAGTGTCCTTGGGAGCCTTTGGGAGTCCTTGGGAGCCTTTGAGACACTCTGGGAGCCTTTGGAATCCTTGAGAGCCTTTGGGAGCCTTTGGGCCACTCTGGGAGCCTTTGGGACACTCTGGGAGTCTTTGGGAACCTTTGGGAGCCTCTGGAAGCCCTTGGGAGCCCTTGGGAGCCTTTGGGAGCCTTTGGGACACTCTGGAGCCTCTGGGAGCCTTTGGGTGCCTTTGTATGTCCTTGGGAGCCTCTGGGAGCCTTTGGGAGACCCTGGGAGCCTTTGGGAGCATTTGTGTGTCCTTGGGAGCCTCTGGGAGCCTTTGGGTGCCTTTGTATGTCCTTGGGAGCCTCTGGGAGCCTTTGGGAGCCTTTGGGAGCCCTTGGGAGCCTTTGGGAGCCTCTGGGAGCCCTTGGGAGCCTCTGGGAGCATCTGGGAGCCTCTGGGAGCCCTTGGGAGCCTTTGTGTGTCCTTGGGAGCCTTTGGAAACCTCTGGGAGCCTCTGGGAGCCCTTGGGAGCCCTGCTGTGGCCAGGCAGTGTGAGCTGGCTGTGGAGGGGTCAGTGGGCAGCCCGGGCACCCAGCAGCTGCTGCCCGTGTCCCTCTGCTGGCCCTGTGCCCTGGCCAGCACTGGGCACCGCGGGTCGCCCGCGGGTGACACCGTGAGTGGGCAAGCCGGGAGCCAGTGCCGTCCTCTCCTTACTCTGCCAGCAGAACTCAGCAAGAAAATAGGTTTCTATGCTTCAGTGGCAGTTTTTAAAGATTTTTTTTCTTTCATGTTTTATTCAGCTTGAATTTGTATTTCAGCTCCCAGTTCCTTGAGAGGAAATACAAATCGATGCAGACGAGCAGTGGCCGGTTCATCCTGGGGACTGTCTGTATGAAGAATGGCTCTGCAGAGCCCCAGCAGGACGTGAGCAGGAGGGCTGAGGAGAGCCCTGGGGCCGTGCTGCCCACAGCCCTGCGGGCCTGGTCCCCGTACCCCGGGGGCGGTGCTGCCCAGAGCCGTGGGGCCGTGCGGCCCAGAGCCCTGGGACTGTGCTGCCCAGAGCGCTGGGACTGTGCTGACCAGAGCCCGGGGGCCGTGCTGCCCACAGCCCTGGGGCTGTGCTGACCAGAGCCCTGGGGCCGTGCCACCCAGAGCCCTGGGGCCATGGTGCCCATAGCCCTGGGGCCATGGTGCTGCCCAGAGTCCTGGGGCCATGGTGCCCATAGCCCTGGGGCCATGCTGCCCAGAGCCCTGGGGCCGTGCTGCCCAGAGCCCTGGGGCCGTGCTGCCCAGAGCCCTGGGGCCATGGTGCCCATAGCCCTGGGACTGTGCTGCCCAGAGCCGTGGGGCCGTGCTGCCCACAGCCCTGCGGGCCTGGTCCCCGTACCCCGGGGGCGGTGCTGCCCAGAGCCGTGGGGCCGTGCTGCCCACAGCCCTGGGGCCGTGCTGCCAGCTTTGGGCCGTGCTGCTGCTCCCTGGTGCTGCTGGCGCCGCGCTGGGTCCGGCACGGGGCAGCCGGGGCTCCCGGGCACTGCAGCACAGGATGGGTGGTGGGCACGGGGCTGTTGTGTCAGTCTGGGGAAGCGTGGCTTTGGGAGTGATTTTCCTTTGGATTGTTTTCCCCAAGTTTCAAGGGAGCTGAGGGCTGTTACGTGACACGACAGTTTTGTTGGCACACCGCGATTTTGACGATGACGCATTTTTCAGAAAACGCACATTTTTCATCCTTCCAATATCCTCCCACCCAAATTTCCTGACAGAAATGTTTTGGACTTGCATCTTGAAGATTGCAAAAAGAAACCGGTGTTGAAATATTGAACCTTTTCCCTATGCACATGTTTATTTATGTGCTTGACACGAAGTAGCTTGACAAAAATCGTGTGGCTTGTTCCAATTGAAATGCACATCCCAAGTGATTCTGCTTTCCATTAACACCTGGGAGAGGGAAAGGCTGAAATGTTGACTCTTTTGTGGTTTGTTTCACAGAGGATGGGATTGAAACACAAATAAGAAGTAAAAAAAGAAGAAGTCACTGGTTTTGAATAGCAGCTGCTGTAAAATCCAGGGTTAAAATGTCCTTGTGCCCCCTCTACTTGCCTGTCATTATTTACCAAGGACAAGGAGAGAATCACAGGGCTCAGCACCCTTGGCTGCAAATTCAAGCCTATAAATGAACTCAATCTTTTTTACATTTTAACTGTTCCAGTGGAATGAAATCCTGAACTCCATTTCCCCTGTCTTTGGATGTGCTATAAATGGAATTGCCTGCTGGAGGAGAACCTGGGGGCTGGTGTTTGTCAAACACAGGGAGATCCTCCTGTGTGTAAAATCAACCAAATTAAAGCCAAGTGCTGAAGGTCTGTGTCCTTCACAGCAGGAGGGTTCCGGGGACACTGGAGGCTCTTGCAGCAAGGATGTGCAGGGCAGAGCCCGGGCTCACCTCAGCAGGGGACACTGAACCTCCTGCTGCTGCTCAGAAAACAGAGCAGGGAAACACAGGGCTCCAAAAGAGCTAATAAAACCCACCAGGGACATTTACAGTGATCATTTGGTGCTATTAAAGACATCCATTTATTTTCTGTTTTTAAACTCGCGGTTTATTTTTAACAATGGTAACAGGCACCCTTATAGGAGTTATACTGATATTTATGAATCTCAACATGAAAGAGAACATTGCATTGAAAACGAATGTGCTAAGGGTGGGATTTTTCTGTGGAAAGCTATAAACAGCTTGCAAAATCTACCAGTTTTAGCCTAGATCCTCACAAATGAAACAGTTTGGGCAGAGAACCTTGGGTGCATCCTTAGGTCGAGCAGTGCTGGTCCTGACTGCAGGATGTGACACTGGGATGGGAGGGTGGAAACACCCGGTTCCTAGGCAGCCACAGCAGGAAGCTCTGCCTGTGGCTCTTTGGGGTTTTTCCTCCCTGCTGCCCTTCTTGCTCCAACAGTTGTGTCCCTCTCCTCATGACTGCTCCTGGTGTCTTTGCAGCTGTCAGTCATATCCTCAATTCAACCACTTCTCCTGTGCTGAACAAGACAGAAACTTTTTCTTATGCCTTGTAAAACGCTCCATCCACTGTCTTGTCATTTTTTACCCAGCTGTCATCAGTTTCCATCTGATATTTTCCCCTGCGCAGGTTCATACATTATTCCAGATGAAATTCCTCCAAGGATTTGTGCAGCACCATTACAGGGAACATGTCCTGGCTGCCAGTTTCCACAAAATGCTTTTCCTGTTTACAGAAGACTTTGCTGCGAACATGAAACTCCTCTCGAGCTCCTCAGGAGCCCAGCAGGGCCAGGATCTGATTTTAACTCAGTGGACGTTGATATCCTGACAGTGACAGCTTGGCATCCAGCACCCAGCAGCTCTCCCTGGATGCATTTCTGTGTCCCTCCTGCCCCAGGCTTGTGCTCCTGTCCCCCCTGCTGGAGATCACAGCTCTCCCTGGATGCATTTCTGTGTCCCTCCATCCTGCCCCAGGTTTGTGCTCCTGTCCCCTCTGCTGGGCAGCAAAGCTCTCCCTGGATGCATTTCTGTGTCCCTCCATCCTGCCCCAGGTTTGTGCTCCTGNTCCAGGTGTCCCCACAGCTGGACCCAGGGGGTGCTGTGGGAGGCCCAGGAGGGGCAGGGATGGTGCAAGGGATGGTGCAAGGGATGGTGCAAGGGGAGCTGCAAGGGATGCTGCAAGGGATGGTGCAAGGGATGCTGCAAGGGGAGCTGCAAGGGATGCTGCAAGGGATGGTGCAAGAGATGCTGCAAGGCTGCTGCTTCCTTCAGGAGAGGTGTGGGAGGTGCCCTGGGCACTGCCCAGCCGTGTTGCTGGCACAGTACCAGCCTTCAGACTTTGCAGTCACCTGACCCTGCCCATCCAGGCACTGGCACCAAGACTGGTTCATCCCACACTCATCTTCCATGGTGACAACACCCTCGGGGTCTGCCTGTCCTGCTCCATCCAGCGAGTATTTTCAGAGAGGCACAGATAGTCTGGGTGGGAGGGTCCTTAAATCCCCTCCAGTGCCACCCCTGCCATGGCAGGGACACCTCCCACTGTCCCAGGCTGCTCCAGCCCCAGTGTCCAACCTGGCCTTGGGCACTGCCAGGGATCCAGGGGCAGCCACAGCTGCTCTGGGCACCCTGTGCCAGGGTCTCCCAGGGAGGAATTCTGTCCCAGTATCTCCTCCATCCCTGTCCTCTGGCAGTGGGAAGCATTTCCCTTGTCCTGTCCCTCCAGGCCCTCTTCCAAAGAGCCCTCTTCCCTCTCCTGCTCTCTTGAAACCCCTTTAGGCACTGGAAGGGTCTCGGAGGTCTCCCTGGAGCCTTCTCTTCTTCAATTTGGAATTCAACAATTAACTTTGAACTGTCTACAATATAATCAGATTAATTTTCCCTGCTCTCCCCAGCAATTCCAGTGAATTCTGCAGCTGACCAGGGCTGGCAGGGTGCCCTGGCACAGCCCCAGCCTGGTGGCTGTCTGTGCTGCCTGGAACTTTGCTGGCTCCTGGGCAACTTGTCCCTGTCACACGCTGCAGAGCTGGTGTGTCTCAGAAATTGTCTTGTGTTGCCAAATAAATGTATTAAAATGAAGACTTCTGTGGGCTGCACACTGGTATTGTTTTCAGTCAAAACTTCTTTACAATATTGATTGTGTCTTGAAAGTAATTAATTTGGCAGGAAGTTAAAAAGAGAAAAAACCAGAGAGATTTGAAGGCTGGTTTCCAGTTCTCATTGCTCTGTCTTTATCTCTCAAGGAAAGACTGCACACAGGTGTCAAACGAGAAGGCTGCTCATAATTACACTCCTTAAACACTTAATAACATTTTCTTAAATTAATATATTCCCCATCTGTGTAGCATTTAAGACATTCAGCTCATAATATTGCCTAGTTTATCAGTGTCAAATGACACATCCCCGATCCATTGGAGAATATTATCAACAGATAGAGGCTTAACGTGTCTTATTGCTCATTCAGCTAATGAGTGTGATTCGAGCTGCTGCTATAATTAATAACAGAACCCAGGCACCAAGTGGAGTGGGGATCTGACTTCGTTTCCTGCAGGAAAACTGTGCAGGTCTGAGAAGAGGCAGACCCCCCAGTCAGACTGGAGGAGGTTCACTGGGGCTGGGCCAGTGCAGCACTTGGGGGGGCTCTGTCTCAGGGTGCCCCTGGGCACAGCCCTGTTCCTGCTGCAGGCCAGGGACAATCACAGAATTCCAGGTTTACTGGGGCTGCAAAAGCCCTCCCAGCCCATCGAGTTCCAGCTGTGCCGAATCCCACCCTGTCCCCAGCCCAGAGCTCCCAGTGCCACCTCCAAGAATTCCTGGGACACCTCCAGGGATGGGCACTCCAAACCTCCCTGGGCAGCCCCAGCCAAGGCCTGAGCACCCTTCCCATGAAAAAAATTCCTCATGAAGCTTCCTTGAAGAAGCAGGGGCTGGGCAGTTGAAGGCCTGCCATTCCCTTTCCTGAACCTGGGGAAAGGCAGTCAGCAGTGCCAGGAGGCTGGGACAGAGCAGGCTGCATGCCTGCATGCACTGGTGGATGCACCTGCAGCCTTTTCCCTGCTGCAAAGGCTCTGAGGCCACAGGAACCCGTGGGACCAAGTGCTCTGACCTCCTCTGCCGTGGGGTGGACACTGCTTGGGGGACATGGAGACCCCCAGGGCAGGTGATGGAAAGCAGGGCCACCCAGAGGTTTTCAGATGGCTTCAGGCAGCAGCAGAGCTGCTGGCCAGGGCTCCTGACAAGTGCCTGGCTGTGCCCTCTGATCCTGAGCAGTGCCAGGGACTGGCAGGGGAAGGGGCTGTGCCACCTCTGCTTGGCAGAGCCCAACATGCTTTGGTTTTGTGGCTCTGTCCAGTTCTGTTCTGTTGCTGAGCAGAGCTGGGCATGGAATAATCTGAGTTCCTTTTGCCATCTCTCCAGCTGCTGGTTTGCTCTGGATCCTCAGTGTAATGGTACCTAAAAGCATTTGTGTCTTAATTATTGATACCATTTTTTGTAATTAAAATCCCTGCTTGTCCTGTCATGGAATTTCTAACTGGAGCAATGCCTTGCTAGATAACAGCACATCACTAAAGTGCCTTCCTTTCCCTGTGGCACACTCTGGCCTCATTGCCATCCAGTGGGTTTTGCAGAGGGTGAAGTGTCAGGAGTTCAGCCGGCCGTGACCCTGTGCTGGGTCCTGGCTCAGGCTGCACGGCTGCAGGCTCCAGCGGGGATTCACGTGTTTCTGACCAGCTGCTGTGCTTGCACGGCCCAGCCAGCTGGGAATCAACTTCCTTCATTCTATTTAGTTTCCCCTTTCATTCCTGTTTTTAATCAGACCTGGAGGTTTTGCAGCTCAAACGCTCAAGCCAAGAGCTTTGCTGAGCCCGGCCCCGCGCTCCCTGCGGAGCGACCGCGGCCCCCTGGGCCCCAGCTTTGCCCTCATTAAACAGCTCCTTCTTCCCTCACACATTAATATTTCATGGGGTCTAAAGCTCCCTTTACTAAACATAAATAATCAATTCCACCGGATTTTAAAGGAGGAGACCGAGACTAAAACCCAGCGTAGCACTGGCCAGCCAGTTCCAGGGCGCTGGGCAAGGGTTTGGTCTAAAACACCAGGGAGATGTGGGTGAGAAATTCCAAAGAGAAGGAAGAAACCAGTAAACAACGGAGTGTCCCTCACCAGCAGACCTTGCTGGACCCCTGTGGCACGGACAAACTGCCAAAGCCCAGCTCGGTGCCCACAGCCACCGGTGGGGGTGACGCTGATGGGGGTGCCCCGGGTGGGACATTCCTGTGTGAAGGGCCTGGGGCACACAGAGGAGCTGTCACCCCGGGCCAAGCTGTGGCTGGGGTGTCACGGGGGGCTGCTCCAGCAGAGGCTCTTCCCAGGCAGCCCCTGGCCCCTGATCTGGTAGCAGATTCTGGTACCAGAGGAGCCCCGGGTTCCTCACTGGGGCACTCACACAGCCAGTCCTGCAGGAGGGACTGCGAGAGGCAGGGGAGATCTGAGACCCCAGATGAGGGGCAGCCTCCTTCAGAACACTGGGATGCACTCGGATGCTGCCCCTCTGCAATCATGTTGTGACAGTAGATGTTCTGGCAGGCCAAATAGACCTCAGGATTGTGATTTTCTTTATTTTACTTTTTATTGCTCTCTGCTCTGAACTCTCTTTCCCTCTTATATTGCTGATCCTTGTCAGAAAAAAACAACTGCAAGGAGGAATCTCAGAGAAATTGGGAAAAAGATTTTTGCTTTGTTTTTGTTACTGGTGTTTTGGGGCTTTTTTTGTACTGTTGTGTTTTTTAGTCTGTAATTGCAGACTCTTCACTGCTGAGCACAGGCGCTGAGCCAGGCATTGTTCCTTCTTTCCAGCTGACAGAAATTTTTTGTAACCACATTTTAGTCCAAGGGGAAAAGTTAAATATAGGCAGGATGAGGAAAATTACCGAGCAGCGTGGTGGAGAAAGTGCTGACTGGGGTGTGTTCCTGAGCAGAGCAGCAGCGATTCCAGGGGGTGCAGTCGTGAGGCAGCGACGGAGCCACGGCACAGCCCGGCACAGCACAGCACGGCACAGCACGGCACAGCCTGGCACAGCACAGCCTGGCACGGCACAGCCCGGCACGGCATGGCACAGCCCGACACAGCACAGCACGGCATGGCACAGCCCGGCACGGCACAGCCCGGCACGGCACAGCACGGCATGGCACAGCCCGGCACGGCACAGCCCGGCACGGCACAGCACGGCACAGCACGGCACAGCCCGGCACAGCACAGCCTGGCACGGCACAGCCCGGCACGGCATGGCACAGCCCGACACAGCACAGCACGGCATGGCACAGCCCGGCACGGCACAGCCCGGCACGGCACAGCACGGCATGGCACAGCCCGGCACGGCACAGCCCGGCACGGCACANGCACAGCACAGCCTAGCACAGCACAGCCCAGCCCGGCCCAGCCCAGCCCAGCCCAGCCCAGCCCAGCCCAGCCCAGCCCTGGCGTGGGGACCCCTCGGGGCCCTGCTGGGGCTCCTGGCGCCCAGCCCGGCATTGCAGCTCCTGGTGAGGCACGGGCAGAGCAGAGACCCCCGGGGCAGCCGGCGTGGCCCTCAGCAGCCATGGAGGGTCCTGGGCAGGCTGCGGCTGCCCCCTCACCTGGTGGCCCTTCCGTGGTCACCTGGGAGCCCAGCCTGGCACAGGAGGTTTGAATCATGATGGAAGGGATGGTTTTGGTGACCTGGGAGCCTAGCTGGGGACAGGAGGCAGTGCCAGCCCTGCCCGGGGGTGAGTGCCAGCCCTGCCCGGGGGTGTCAGTGCCAGCCCTGCCCAGGGGTGTCAGTGCCAGCCCTGGGTGCTGCTCCTGCCTTCACACCTGCAGCTCCCCACGGGCACAGGAGCCCCTGGCAGAACCTGAGCACAGCCCGTGGGGCAGAGCCCCCAGAGCAACAGCAAAAATGGAAACTGGAAACAACCACACAGTATTTCTCCTCTGAGCAGAGAGGCAGAGGAGACACGAGAAGGGGAATGTGGTGGGAGTGATTAAAACGTGTGGTGGGTGAAGGGAGGTGTCAGAGGCCATGAAGAGCAGCCACGAAGTTCAGGCTCTGTTTTGCAGCGTCTGCGGTTTGCTGGGGGAGCCTGCTGCTGCATTAAATTGTTCAGGCCAAGAAAGCAATCTGATTTGAGGGCAAACCAGCGTTTATGCAGTTACTGATATAGAGTTCTGAACAGCAGCATTCCCATCTGCCAGGGACCGAGAGAGTCCCAGGCAAAAATCATCCGGAGTAAAACCAAAAGTGTGGTGAAAGACACCCAAGAGAACATCACACCCCTCCCTGAAGCAGCTCCCCTTTGCCTTCTTCCTGCCCTCTTTCACTTCCAAGTCTCCCTCTCCCCTGTCACTTTTCCTCAGGACAATTTCCAGCCTGCTCCACAGGCAGTGGAGCCTGAGAGGAGAAAAAGCTGTGAAAGAGGGGAAATGTGAGGTCAGCGTTGTGCCAGGGCTGCTGTGCTCGGGTGAGGAAGCTGTGGGTGACCTGGTTTGGTTTGTGTGGCTGTTGTGGTGCAGGAGGATCAGGCAGGAGCAGGACTGGGAGCAGGAGCAGTGAGGGGGGACAGGACACTGCCAGCCCCGGGTGGCCCTCGGGAGCCATTCCCACCTCCCAGCATGAAGAGATGATTCCAGTGTTCCTGAACTTACACAGAGGATGCTCCAGTGAGGGCATTTCTGAATAGATTCACCTGCTCTGGGCTGTCCCTGGGGGATGTGAACTCCACACTCACGGGGATCCCTCAGAGATATGCTTTACAACAGGTTGTATTGCATGTTCCATAAATGTCCCACTTAATATTTTTGTATCATGCACACACCTGAAAATTCCAATTTCCTCTGGCTTCTCTACCTCCAAACTCCTAAACAAGCCAGAAGACAAATGAAAAAGAGTAAGTTCATTAGGTCAATGAATCACTCCCACCTCTTTGCAGCAAGAGTGACAAAGCTTCAGTCTCAAGGAGTCCTGGGGACTTGAAGCCAAGTGATGTGTGTGTCCCTTTTTAAATTTATTTTTCTGCTCTTCCTTGAGGAAAGTAAACATGGGCAGGGGACAGCTCAACACTCAACTGAAGTTTGGTTCCATCAGCATTTAGAGGACTTTGGAACACTTGACATGCTGAGGAGGAAGAGTCTGGGGACTTCCATCCGCTCATTTGACAAGAACTTCCCCGAGGAATGCTGCGCTCGTTCTTCACCGCTGTGTTCCGAGGAGTCGTGTAACCAAAGAAATCGATGGGGTTTGCCCTTGCTCTGCTCCGTGCAGCCAAGAGCCGGAGCTGCCCGGGCTGGGGAGGCTCTGGGGGCACGGTGACACAGCCCAGCCACCTCGGGGGGGGCGCTGGGGGCACGGTGACACAGCCCAGCCACCTCGGGGGGGGCGCTGGGGGCACGGTGACACAGCCCAGCCACCTCGGGGGGGGCGCTGGGGGCACGGTGACACAGCCCAGCCACCTCGGGGGGGGCGCTGGGGGCACGGTGACACAGCCCAGCCACCTCGGGGGGGGCGCTGGGGGCACGGTGACACAGCCCAGCCACCTCGGGGGGGGCGCTGGGGGCACGGTGACACAGCCCAGCCACCTCGGGGGGGGCGCTGGGGGCACGGTGACACAGCCCAGCCACCTCGGGGGGGGCGCTGGGGGCACGGTGACACAGCCCAGCCACCTCGGGGGGGGCGCTGGGGGCACGGTGACACAGCCCAGCCACCTCGGGGGGGGCGCTGGGGGCACGGTGACACAGCCCAGCCACCTCGGGGGGGGCGCTGGGGGCACGGTGACACAGCCCAGCCACCTCGGGGGGGGCGCTGGGGGCACGGTGACACAGCCCAGCCACCTCGGGGGGGGCGCTGGGGGCACGGTGACACAGCCCAGCCACCTCGGGGGGGGCGCTGGGGGCACGGTGACACAGCCCAGCCACCTCGGGGGGGGCGCTGGGGGCACGGTGACACAGCCCAGCCACCTCGGGGGGGGCGCTGGGGGCACGGTGACACAGCCCAGCCACCTCGGGGGGGGCGCTGGGGGCACGGTGACACAGCCCAGCCACCTCGGGGGGGGCGCTGGGGGCACGGTGACACAGCCCAGCCACCTCGGGGGGGGCGCTGGGGGCACGGTGACACAGCCCAGCCACCTCGGGGGGGGCGCTGGGGGCACGGTGACACAGCCCATCCCTCTCGCAGCCCCCTGCACGGCCAGCCCCAGCTGCTGGCTCCGTCCCACATCGATTTTCGCTCTCAGGCCCGAGGAGCTGTGACCAAACGCAGCCCGGGCTCCCTCCAGCTCCCCCTCCTCGTTAGCTCTGCGGACAGACCCCCCGGCACGGGCGGGGCCGGGTCAGGGCTCTGCGGCCCCGGCAGGAGTTGCTGGGGGGCTCCAATGACTCCTGCGGCGTCCGCCGAGCACCTCATAGGGCAGAGGATGTGAGAATGAGCCGAGCTCTCGGTGTCACCTTCTGCAGCCAGAACTCACGGCCTCCTGCTGGGAGATGTGCTGGTATAGAACCTGGAAACACCTGGACACACCTGGACACACCTGGACACACCTGGGCACACCTGGACACCCCTGGACACACCTGGACACGCCTGGACACACCTGGACACGCCTGGACATGCCTGGGCACACCTGGGCACACCTGGACACACCTGGGCATGCCTGGACACACCTGGACATGCCTGGACATGCCTGGACACACCTGGAAACACCTGGACACACCTGGACATACCTGGACACGCCCTGCTGAGCAGTGCAGGGGCCAGGAGCACCTGCCAAGGCTGAGGGGGAAAGGCCTCTGCCCCCACGGCTTTTCCTTCCCAAAGCTCAGGTGCGGAGGGAGCTCAGGCTGTGCTCAGGGCCCGGGCTCTGAGCTGAGGGGGCTGCCCAGCAGCATCCCCCCAGTGCCCGGAGCCAGGAGAATTCCATTTCCCTGGAACGAGAGGGAAACTCGAGCTGAGCAGGGCTGCCCAGCATCCCCCCAGTGCCTGGAGCCATGAGAATTCCATTTCCCCTAAAACGAGAGGGAAACTCCAGCTGAGCAGGGCTGCCCAGCATCCCCCCAGTGCCTGGAGCCATGAGAATTCCATTTCCCCGGAATGAGAGGGAAACTCGAGCTGCTGCTCTACAGCACTGGTTTATGTTCTCCCTTCCCCAGCTCTCTGGGACGTGGCCAGATTCCCGAGCTCTGAGCTGGTTTTGTGGAGCCGGCAATGAAACCCTCTCTGCTGACCTCGGAGCATTCCCGAGCCCAGCACATGACTGCTGGTCAGGCACCTGCCAGTCTGTCACTGCAGCCCTGCTGGGCTGGACTGCTCGTGCTGAGATGGCCCCGGGCCCAGGCTGCTCCTTCATTCAAAATCTGTCTTGCAGACGTGTTCTGTGCCAGGCTTGTGGAAGTGTTCCTCATCATGCTTGGCAGGGGGCTGTGGTGGCCGTGGGTGCCCACACTGAACTCCAGAATCCACTAGGAGCTGTTGGAGGCAGATGGACAAAAATGACCACCCTGTCCCGTAATGAAATCTGAAAGGGACTGTCAGGAGACCTTCCTGTCTGCCTTTCAAACAAATACTTCAAGTCACATTTTATTTACAGGTTTGGTGGGAAATCCTGTTTCTTCTCTCATTTTTCTTTCCTTCCTGAGCCCCGGAGGTGAGTGTCAGACAGGGAGCAAAGACAGGAGAGTGAACACAGCAAAGGGGAAAATCCAGACGTGCAAGGATCCAGACGGGTCTCTGAAAAGCCTGAGCAGTGACTCCTGCCCGTTGTGATGGGCACGGGCAGTGTTTGCATGTGAAAGGAGCAGGAGGCAGCTGCAGGAATGAGCCCTGGGCACGGGCAGTGTTTAATGCTAAAGGAGCAGGAGGCAGCTGCAGGAATGAGCCCTGGGCACGGGCAGTGTTTAATGCTAAAGGAGCAGGAGGCAGCTCTGGGAATGAGCCCTGGGCACGGGCAGTGTTTAATGCTAAAGGAGCAGGAGGGAGCTCTGGGAATGAGCCCTGGGCACGGGCAGTGTTTAATGCTAAAGGAGCAGGAGGCAGCTGCAGGAATGAGCCCTGGGCACGGGCAGTGTTTAATGCTAAAGGAGCAGGAGGCAGCTGCAGGAATGGGCCCTGGGCACGGGCAGTGTTTAATGCTAAAGGAGCAGGAGGCAGCCCCAAGAATGAGCCCTGGGCACGGGCAGTGTTTCATGCTAAAGGAGCAGGAGGCAGCCCCAGGAATGAGCCCTGGGCACGGGCAGTGTTTAATGCTAAAGGAGCAGGAGGCAGCTGCAGGAATGAGCCCTGGGCACGGGCAGTGTTTAATGCTAAAGGAGCAGGAGGCAGCCCCAGGAATGAGCCCTGGGCACGGGCAGTGTTTAATGCTAAAGGAGCAGGAGGCAGCCCCAGGAATGAGCCCTGGGCACGGCTGAGCCCCGGGCTGGCTCGGGGAGAGGCTGCTCCTCTCCTGCATCACCTGCGGGAGCAGAGAGCACCGGGGTCTGCCAGGAGCGGGATAAAAACAGAGTTTAAGACACGAAAGGAGCATTTCACAAGGAGCAGGACAGTCACGCAGGAGGGTGATTTATCTTTGGCTTCCTGAAGAGCAGCCTAGATGAATATTTGTGCATGCAAAGCCCCAAGTCGCCGATTGAATACACAGAGATAGTGGGTTTATCTGTGCTCACACTCACTCCTCCCAGCGTGTTCCTTTGACAGAACCCTTCGTGCTACAGGCTTTTTCTCCCCAGGAGCACAATGGAAAGCATATTTTAGGAGGCCAGGTTTAACTGATATTCAGTGCCGTGTTCCTTCACTGCCACCTCCCCTCCCTTCCCTGTCCCTGGACATCACAACCACTGATTCCACAGCTTTTTGTTCTTCTGGCACACCCGGCCACTGCAGCCTTGAGGGCAGCTCTGCAGACGGGGATTTGGGGATTTGGGCAGGAATTCCCTCCAGCCCGGGCTGATCCCTGCTCTCGGGGCAGGGGCTGCAGCACAGGACACGGAGCCAGCCTGGGAGGATTAACCCCGAGCTCCTTGTTCTCCCTTGCAATGAGGCTGATGGAAAGTGTCAAGGTTTAACTCCAGAAACACAATTAGCATGGCAAGCAGGACTTTCAACAAATGGCATTATGATGGATTAAGGAGGGATTACTGCCTTGGATCTAACAGCTCTCAAGAAAATAACTTTAAAAAAATGAAAAAAAACCCCAAGAAATTAACTTGTTTTCGCTGGGAAGGAGATTTGTTTGCCTTCACTGCCATCTGCCATCCCTTGCCAATTCTATAAACAAGAAAACTAAAACAATGACACAAATCACTCAGGCAAAAGCTGCCTGTGAGCCTCCTCCCAAGGGCTGGGCTGAGGGCAGGGAGCTGCCAGAACCTTCTGCAGCCCCTGGCACTGGGCACACCCGGGCCTGGCACCGGGGTTCCACTGTGCCCCAGCAGGGCAGGGGAGGGGGCAGGGACAGCAGTGGCAGCAGGGACAGCAAGGGCAGCAGGAGCAGGGTGGGAGCAGGGGCAGGGTGGCACAGGGACAGCAGTGGCACAGGGGCAGCAGTGGCAGGGTGGCACAGGGGCAGGGTGGCACAGGGGCAGCAGTGGCAGCAGGGGCAGGGTGGCACAGGGGCAGCGTGGCACAGGGGCAGGGTGGCACAGGGAC
>WAAE01016101.1:50417-64034 GCA_013400495.1 Nicator chloris
GCTGTGACTGTCCCTCCCCGGGGTGCCAGGGCCAGGCTGGGGCAGCCAGGTCTGTGGGAGGTGTCCCTGTGCCACTCCCACCCCATCTCTCTGCAGTTGTGGAGTTATTTCCAAGCCCCTGAGGAAATTTATAACATTTCTGGCTTTCAATAAGCCATTGTCTGGCAATTTCTTTCAGCAGCTCTGAGTGTCCTGTTTGAAAGGCCTTTTCTCCTGTTTTGCTGGTTTCTTTTTTTCAGCTGTTGGAACATTCTGAAGTGGAGCAATTGTTGATTTTACATGAAGCTGGTGAGCTTTGCACAATGACCATCTCCAAGAGGGGAGAAAGACTTTGGAGAAAGGAACCACTTCCCTTTCACAAATACCTGCATGGAAAGAAAGTCCAGCTGCGGGGAAAGTGGAACAACACTTGAAGGAGGCACAGAGAGTTTAGGATGTAGAGGCTGGTGGAAATTCAAGAACTGTGATTTTGCCACAAGATGACACTTGATATTCCAGCAGCCAATTCTCCCCTCTCAGCACAGCTCTCCGGAGTGCCGTGAGGAGGCAGAACAGCAGCAAATGCTGCACAGGGAGCTGCAGAGAAATCCCACAGCAGCAAGTGCTGCACAGGGAGCACCCTGCTCCCCCCAGGAGCTGCAGAGAAACCCCTCAGTGCCTGGGCACTGCACTGCTGCACAGCATCCCTGCCACCTGGGCTGGGGCCAACACCAGGAATGGCACCTCGTGGAGAACTCACCTGCACAACCCCAGGGAAGCCCTGAGAGAGAAATGTTTGAACACCTGTCATTAGAACAATTGTTCTGAGGGAACTCCCCACTCATCCGAGGGAAAACATGCTTGGAGGACTTTGAAAATCAAGCTGGTGAAAAGTAAAATTATGAAAGTGCATGTAAAGGATTTTTATTTGGCTGCAGTAACAGAGGGATGAGAATTGGAAAGCAAAAAGAAAAGATGATGCATTTGTGATTTCCATGGATCGATTGCCAAGGTCACCACTCTGGGGATGGCAATGATATCAGGCAGAAAACTGATGCTGCATGGAGTTAATTTCCAGCTCTGAAGTGATGCCCAGCAGATACAGACTGTAATAGCTTTGCAATTATTCAGCTCTCTAACGATGCCCAGCACTGAAAGCCATTGCTGTAACTATTTACTGAAATGTTAAATTAAATGCTGCCAATAATGGGAGTCACAGTCACGAGGGCTCCTGCCCAATGGAACCTCCATCATTCCTTACTCTTTTCATTAATCCAAATTCATGCTCTCCAGTTTTATTTCCTCTCCTAAGGCAGACTGGGTTTGTGTCTGGGGCTCCAACCAGACCATGCAAAGCCGTTCCCTCTGCTCCTGTTCCTGTTCCCTGGGAGCAGAGCCCGACCCCCCCGGCTGTCCCCTCCTGGCAGGGACTTGTGCAGAGCCACCAGGTCCCCCCTGAGCCTCCTTTTCTCCAGGCTCAGCCCCTTCCCAGCTCCCTCAGGAATTCCCCAGCCCCTTCCCATCTTCCTCAGGAACTCTCCAGCCCCTTCCCAGCTCCCTCAGGAATTGTCCAGCCCTTCTCCAGCTCCCTCAGGAATTCTCCAGCCCCTTCCCCAGCTCCTCAGGAATTCTCCAACCCCTTCCCATCTCCCTTGGGAATTCTCCAGCCCCTTCCCAGCTCCCTCAGGAATTCTCCAGCCCTTTCCCAGCTCCCTCAGGAATTCTCCATTCCCTTTCCCAGCTCCCTCAGGAATTCTCCATTCCCTTTCCCAGCTCTCTCAGGAATTCTCCATTCCCTTTCCCAGCTCCTCAGGAATTCTCCATTCCCTTCCCAGCTCCCTCCCTCAGAATTCTCCAGCCCCCTTCCCCGCTCCCTCAGGAATTCTCCAGCCCTGTCCCAGCTCCCTCAGGAATTCTCCCTTCCCTTCCCACCTCCCTCAGGCGTTCTCCATTCCCTTCCCAGCTCCCTCCGGAATTCTCCATTCCCTTCCCAGCTCCCTCCGGAATTCTCCATTCCCTTCCCAGCTCCCTCCGGAATTCTCCATTCCCTTCCCAGCTCCCTCCGGAATTCTCCATTCCCTTCCCAGCTCCCTCCGGAATTCTCCATTCCCTTCCCAGCTCCCTCAGGAATTCTCCATTCCCTTCCCTGCTCCAGCCCCTCCAGGTCCCTCCTGTCAGGGGGCCCAGAAGTGACCCCGGGCTCGGGGTGCAGAGGCCCCAGCCAGGCAGGACCCTGCCCCGGGGGTGACAGGGCAGTGCCAGGCCATGGGCCCGGCCCGTGGGGACACACAGGTGGCCGAGGTCCTGCATCCCAGGCAGGGCACCCAGAGCTCTGGGTTCACTTGGCAGTTGCATCTCAGGAGGGCAGAGCAGCTCACATTCACCACTGCTGGAAGGAGTAACCCCCAAAGAAACATTTATGGTACAGATTGGAACATTTCCCTGGGCTGGTCTCTGTGTCAGTATAAACATCCTCACATCCACCCACGGCTTTGGGCTGCGGGTGAGGATGGCCAGCCCTGAAAGCAGAGAGAACCTGGGGCTGGGGGTGGGTGGGGACATCGGTGGGGACATGGAGGGATGGAGGGATGGATGGATGGATGGAGGGATGGAGGGATGGATGGATGGATGGATGTGTGGGTTGGCAGTGCCCAGGGGCTGCCTTGTCATCAACAGGAAACGCAGCTGTGAAGTCCAATGGCTCAGGGTCACTTCAGTGCAGAAAAGGTTTAGGCTGTGTCTCAGAGGGTGGAAGGAGCCCCAAGAAACTGGAATTAGGGTGCTGTGTCTGGATCTTCCATCAGCTACTACTGGAAATCCTCATTTTCAGACAAAATCAAATGTGTTTTAGAAAGTTTAAAATCTTGAAAAAACACACAGCCTTCAATAATCTTAAGGGAAACCAACCTCTCTGTTTTAGCCAAAAGGAATTCCTCTGTGCAACTATTTATTTTTTCCTCACACAGAACAAAAATTATTTTGAAAGAACNNNNGGATGGATGGAGGGATGGATGGATGGATGGATGGATGGATGGAGGGATGGATGGATGGATGGATGGATGGATGGAGGGATGGATGGAGGGATGGAGGGATGGATGGAGGGATGGATGGATGGATGGATGGATGGATGGATGGATGGATGGATGGATGGAGGGATGGAGGGATGGATGGATGGATGGATGTGTGGGTTGGCAGTGCCCAGGGGCTGCCTTGTCATCAACAGGAAACGCAGCTGTGAAGTCCAATGGCTCAGGGTCACTTCAGTGCAGAAAAGGTTTAGGCTGTGTCTCAGAGGGTGGAAGGAGCCCCAAGAAACTGGAATTAGGGAGCTGTTTCTGGATCTTCCATCAGCTACTACTGGAAATCCTCATTTTCAGACAAAATCAAATGTGTTTTAGAAAGTTTAAAATCTTGAAAAAACACACAGCCTTCAATAATCTTAAGGGAAACCAACCTCTCTGTTTTAGCCAAAAGGAATTCCTCTGTGCAACTATTTATTTTTTCCTCACACAGAACAAAAATTATTTTGAAAGAACTTAAATTCCATAAAGAATGACCATTTCAGGTGCTGAAGCTCTCCACTTTCCCAGGCAGCAAAGGGGACTGGAGCTCTGGAGGGGTCACCAAGGGCCCTGTGGTGTCCCTGGGACCTCTGAGAACACGAGCAGACGAGCTCTGCTTGAGCTGGGGAAGTTCCAACTCCAAGGCAGGGCTGATGCTGTGCTCATCCCTCTGCCTCCTGCTCCTGCAGTCACACCCTCGAGGACACCTCTGGGGCTGAAAAAAAGGAGACATTTTTACTCCTTTTTGTTTATTTTACTACATAGATTTTGATCTGGAGGAGGAAAGAAAACAAGGAAGGAAAAAGGCTGTTCTAAATTTGCTTCCACCTAAATCTGACATTTGCCATTTTCATTCCAGGTAAAATGATATAAAATCATTTTCCTGAATAAATAATACCCCAGGATTTCCTAGAGACTTTGTCCTCAATGAAAGATAAAAATATCAATATAAAAGATTCATTCATTTTGGGAGTGAACATCTGCAGAAACAAATTGCATTGTGAACTTTCCCAGGACTGTAGGAATGGCATAAACCCCAGAAAGCCAAGGGAAAAATATTTTTCACCTTTATGAGAGAATTTCTTAGCTAGTCTGTCCCTGAATAATGCTGTTCTAACAGCACAAATAAAGGCTGACTTCGAGTGAATTTGGCACTTTACACAGGGGCTCACAGTTCCTCAGGATCACTCCTGGTTTGGCATTTACAGACTGGATTTGCAGCTCCCGTGAAAAACATCAGCTCCAGGAGAGCTCAGAGCCCCTGCCAGGGCCTGAAGGGGCTCCAGGAGAGCTGGAGAGGAACTGGGGACAAGGGATGGAGGGACAGGACACAGGGAATGGCTTCCAGTGCCAGAGGTCTGGGAGGGTGGGACATTGGGAATTGGGAATTCCTGGCTGGGCTGGAATTGCCAGAGCAGCTGTTGCTGCCTCTGGATCCCTGGCAGTGCCCAAGGCCAGGTTGGACACTGGGGCTGGAGCAGCCTGGGACAGTGGGAGGTGTCCCTGCCATGGCAGGGGTGGCACTGGGTGGGATTTAACTCCCTTCCCACCCAATCCAGTCTGGGATCCTGTGACTGGAGCTCCAGTTAAGATGCACTCGCAGCTGTGTCTGAGCTGGTTTCATGTCTGTGATGAAGCTGACATTAGAAATCAAGGTGAAAACATCCTGCCAGGACCCACAGCCTGCCAGGACCCCCACCCTGTCAGGACCCACAGCCTGCCAGGACCCACAGGCTGCCAGGACCCACAGGCTGCCAGGACCCACACCCTGTCAGGACCCACAGCCTGTCAGGACCCACACCCTGGCAGGACCCACACCCTGGCAGGACCCACATCCTGCAAGGACCCACAGCCTGCCAGGACCCACACCCTGGCAGGACCCACATCCTCTCTGCTGCCTCGGTGAAGTGAGCACGGAGCCGCTGGCAGCAGGAATTGCTTATCCAGAGCTCTGTCATCCTCTTCAGCAATTTCTTGCAGCACAGCAGACAGTTTATGCAGTCCTCTCAGGAGAGAAATCAAAAGCTAAAGGGATAAATGACCAATTAGGCTGCCTCGTTTCGGAGCTAAAAGCAGGGCCAGCAGTGTGTGATGGAAAAGCAAAATGCTCCTTTTGCTGGCTGCCCTTTGGCTGAAGATAAACCTCCTCCTCAACCAAAGCTCTGAGCTCTCCCCAGCCCTGAGCACGGGAGAGGAGCTGCTGCCCCGAGGACCCAGCAGCACCTCTGGGTGATTCCTTCTGCTTATTCTGGTTATTTCTGGTTCTTTCTGGTTATCCTGGTGCTTTCTGCAGCTGCTGTGGTGCCTCCCTGCTGAGCCCTGGCAGCAGCAGAGTGCAGACACGTCTGGAGGCAGCAGTGAGGGGAGATCTGTTCGAGGGGTGGCCACCCTGGGCCCTGGGGCCACGGCCACCCTGGGCACTGGGGCCACGGCCACCCTGGGCACTGGGGTACAGCCACCCTGGGCCCTGGGGCCACGGCCACCCTGGGCACTGGGGTACGGCCACCCTGGGCACTGGGGTACGGCCACCCTGGGCACTGGGGCAGGGCCACCCTGGGCACNTTCGAGGGGTGGCCACCCTGGGCACTGGGGTACAGCCACCCTGGGCACTGGGCCACGGCCACCCTGGGCACTGGGACCACGGCCACTGCGGGCACTGGGGCAGGGCCACCCTGGGCACTGGGCCACGGCCACCCTGGGCACTGGGACCACGGCCACTGTGGGCACTGGGGCCAGGGCCACCCTGGGCACTGGGGCCACGGCCACGGCCACCCTGGGCACTGGGGCAGGGCCACCCTGGGCACTGGGGCCAGGGCCACCCTGGGCACTGGGGCCACGGCCACCCTGGGCACTGGGGTACCGCCACCCTGGGCACTGGCCCCCTGAGGGTCTCTGCAGTGCCAGGGGCACAGACACACGGGCTGCAAACTGAGCCCAAGGGCAGGGAGAGCTGCTGACCAACAAACACGGCCACAGCTGTGCAGGGAGATGCTGAGCCGGGCTGGGGACAACATCTGTACCCCCTGACAACATCTGTGCCCACTGACAACATCTGTGCCCGCTGACAACATCTGTACCCGCTGACAACATCTGTGCCCACTGACAACATCTGTGCCCACTGACAACATCTGTACCCGCTGACAACATCTGTGCCCGCTGACAACATCTCTGCCCACTGACAACATCTGTACCCACTGACAACATCTGTGCCCGCTGACAACATCTGTACCCACTGACAACATCTGTACCCGCTGACAACATCTGTGCCTGCTGACAACATCTGTACCCGCTGACAACATCTGTACCTGCTGACAACATCTGTACCCGCTGACATCTGTACCTGCTGACATCTGTACCTGCTGACAACATCTGTACCCGCTGACAACATCTGTACCCACTGACAACATCTGTACCCACTGACAACATCTGTACCCACTGACAACATCTGTACCCGCTGACATCTGTACCTGCTGACAACACCTGTACCTGCTGACCTTTCCCAGGCTGTGCCTCCCTCCCTGGCAAATCGCCCTCTCTGCGCTGCCAAAACAGCCATCAATTACCAATGCATTACCACAGGTCCCTAAAGCAAAGCCAAAAATCGCTGCTTATTCATTCTGCAGATACTCAAAGTGTGTTTACAGAGAGTTTTCCACATCAAATATACCAAAAATGTAATTGACCTCACCTGTGAAGAGATACCAGGGAAAACAAGAGGGACGGGTTGGGAAATAACATCTCCATCTGCCTGAGGATGGCTCAGGGCAGGGACAGCCCCGGGTGCCACCTGCTCTGCTCTGTCCCCTCCCCTGCCCGAGGTGCTGCTGTGGGGTCCCCATGGGGATCCCTGTGGAGCCCGGGAGGTTCCTGCAGGGCTGGGTCAGGGGTACCTGGGGTGCAGGACACCACAGCATCAGCCCCGGTGGCAGAGCTGGCCGTGTGCCCTGCCATGGTGGGAAGGACCTCAAATCCCCTCCAGTGCCACCCCAGCCATGGCAGGGACACCTCCCACTGTCCCAGGCTGCTCCAGCCCCAATGTCCAGCCTGGCCTTGGGCACTGCCAGGGATCCAGGGGCAGCCACAGCTGCTCTGGGCACCCTGCTCCACACGTGAGCCCAGCAGCTGAGCCAGGCTGTGCCTGAGGCTGGCAGTGAAAACAGGGAGACTGAAAAAACCCAGGAGCGTGTGTTAATGTGAGACTAAATTACAACTCTGACATCTTTGCTGGGGATGTTCAATTTTCCAGCCTCTGCCTGGGTACACTTGTCATAATTACAGCTGCTCAGGGAGAAGTCACGGCTCAGCTGGATCGGTTCTGGAGTGGCACCGGAGTTCCTGGATGTTACAGCCATGGCTGTGCTCCACCAGGACATTGCTGTCCCCTCAGTCTGTGCCTGGGGACACACGAGGGGGCACAGGGGTTCCTCAGCCCTCCTGGGCAGGTCTGTGTTCACTAAAGCCATGTTCAGGCAAGCACGGGCAGTGCCAGGGCTCTGGGAAAAGGAGGCTCAGGGGGGCCCTCTGGGCTGTGCACAGCTCCCTGCCAGGGAACAGGGGCAGGAGGAGAGGGAACGGCCTCAGGCTGGGCAAGGAGAGGCTCAGGGTGGACACTGGGGAGGTTTCTTCCCTGTCAGAGCGCTTTAGGAAGTGTCTGACTCAGGAGAGCTCCCGAACGCCTCCCGAGAGCTCCGGGTGTGCAGGCTGTGCCCAGGGCTGGGGTGGGCTCTGCACGGCTTGTCTGGAGTCCCGGCACCGTCTGTGCCTCTCCTTGAGACCAGGGATGCTCTTTTCTGCCAGCCTTGTTCCCTCCTGAGCTTTTATGTTGCTGTTGTTTTCCACATCAAACTTTTAACAGTGAGAAAACAGCCAGGGGGATTTTACAAAGAGCAGCATTCTCACCCAAACACAGCCAAAGCGTCTCTGAGGAATTTGGACAGCTTCCCTACAGAGTGCCCCTCTCCAGGGACGGAAATTAAACTCCAGTGTGAGATCTACACCAAACATGAGGGGTCTGGGCTCGAGCCCCTTGCTCTGAGAGCAGAACAAACCAGGACATTCAGAGCAAAACGCTGCCTGCAGTGAATGGCAGAAACATTAATACAAACGGGGTTTTTTGTCTTTTTCCAGCCGCTGCCACATAAAAGTGTAAATTGTATTTGCTCTGGGTCCCTGGGTACTGGCTCAAACTTAATAAATATCCACTGCCTCCCACTTAATCTGCGCTGCTCCGGGAGAGTGGCGGAGCAGCAGAACAACGCCGGGATCACACTGGGGTCACACCGGTATCACACCTGGATCACACCTGGATCACACCTGGATCACACCGGGATCACACCAGGATCACGCCAGGATCACACCGGGATCACACCGGGATCACGCCAGGATCACACCGGGGTCACACCGGGATCACACCGGGATCACACCGGGGTCACACCGAGGTCACACCGGGATCACACCGGGGTCACACCGGGATCACACCGGGGTCACACCAGGGTCACACCGGGATCACGCCAGGGTCACACCGGGATCACACCGAGATCACACCGGGATCACGCCGGGGTCACACCTGGATCACACCGGGGTCACACCGGGGTCACACTGAGATCACACCGGGATCACACCGGGATCACACCGGGGTCACACCGGGGTCACACTGAGATCACACCGGGGTCACACCGGGGTCACACCGGGATCACACTGGGATCACACCGGGATCACACTGGGGTCACACCAGGATCACACCTGGATCACACCGGGGTCACACCGGGGTCACACTGAGATCACACCGGGATCACACCGGGATCACACCGGGGTCACACCGGGGTCACACTGAGATCACACTGGGGTCACGCCGGGGTCACACCGGGATCACACCAGGATCACACGGGGGTCACACCGGGGTCACACTGAGATCACACCGGGATCACACTGGGATCACACCGGGGTCACACCAGGATCACACCGGGATCACGCCGGGGTCACACCGGGATCATACCGGGATCACACCGAGGTCACACCGAGGTCACACCTGGGTCACGCCGGGGTCACACCGCGATGTCACTCCTCGCCCTGCCCGCCCCACAGGGAAGTGACAAACAAACCAGGGGACAAACAGCATCTCTGCACGTCAATAGCAGCCGGGGGCGGGCGTCAGTCCCGTCCCGGCGGGTGAGCGGTCCTGCTGTGGCTGTCACAGACACGGTGCCTCCAGGACGTGCTGCCAGCGCTGTTTTCCCTGTTTTCCCTGTTTTCCCTGTTTTCCCTGTTTTCCGGGAGATGAGTGATGTGCGTTTATTCGCGGGACGGGGGCTGCTGTTCCCCCAGCACAGCCCTCCCAGCCGTGTCTGTGGTGCATCCAGCGGCCGTGGGGCTGCCGAGAGCCCGGCAGGAGCGGGCAGGGAGGCTCCGGGGCCCCCGCTCAGCTGCAGCACAGCAGCCTCTGCCTCACTGCGAGGAAACAGGGAATTATCCCCAAGGCTGGGCCGAAATTCACTGCCCCGGAACCTGAGAAGGCTTAGGGGCAACACTGCCAGCAGGAACAGCACTGGGAGCAGGACGGGTGCTCCTCCTCAGGCAAGGCAAGGGCAGGGACAAACCCTCCTGGCTCTACCCAAAGAGGGGAGTTCATGCTGGGGCTGTACTGGTGGGGCACGGAGTGCTGGGTTCAGCCCGGCAGAGGGAGGAGGAATTGTTCCCTGGCAGGGTGGGCAGGCCCTGGCACAGGGTGCCCAGAGCAGCTGTGGCTGCCCCTGGATCCCTGGCAGTGCCCAAGGCCAGGCTGGACATTGGGGCTGGAGCAGCCTGGGACAGTGGGAGGTGTCCCTGCCATGGCAGGGGTGGCACTGGAAGGTCTTGGAAACCCCTCCCAGCCCAAAGCATTGGATGAGGCAGTGACAAAATCCTGTTCCAAGGCAGGCTGGGGTGGCTCTCCTGGCACACCTGAGTGCCCAAGGTGGGGCTGATCCTCACTTTTGAACACCAAAGTGGCTCAGGGAGGGACTGGGCACAGCCCTGTGTCTGGTGACAAGGGGTGGGGTGGCCAGAGGCCGCCCTCAGTGCCCCCGAGGGCTTTTACAGCCTTCCTGACCCCCCGGTTCTGTGACCCCACACTGTGGACAGCAGCCTCGCACACCAGCCTGCTCCTCCTTTCGGTGCCTGAAACCCCAGCACAGCCCGGGATGGATGCACGGGGAGGTCAATCCAGCAGAGGGGAACAAACAGCCCGCAGTGCCTCCCTCAGGAGCTGCCTCGGGCTGTGCTCACCTGGGGAGAAATCCCTGAGGTTTGGGAGTCACTCAGGTACCCTAAGATTGGGGAGAAATCCCTGAGATCTGGGAATCCCTCAGGTACCCTGAGATTGGGGAGAAATCCCTGGGATTTGGAGTCACTCAGAGACCCTAAGATTGGGGAGAAATCCCTGAGATCTGGGAATCATTCAGAAACCCTGAGATTGGGGAGAAATCCCTGAGATTTGGAATCACTCAGGTACCCTGAGATTGGGGAGAGATCCCAGAGATCCGGGAATCACTGAGGAACCCTGAGATTGGGGAGAAATCCCTCAGCTCTGGGAGTCACTCAGAGACCCTGAGACTGGGGAGAAATCCCTGAGATNGAAATCCCTGAGATCTGGGAATCATTCAGAAACCCTGAGATTGGGGAGAAATCCCTCAGCTCTGGGAGTCACTCAGGTACGCTGAGCCTGGGGAGAAATCCCTGAGATCTGGGAATCACTGAGAAACCCTGAGCCTGGGGAGAAATCCCTCAGCTCTGGGAGTCACTGAAAAACCCTGAGCCTGGGGAGAAATCCCTCAGCTCTGGGAGTCACTCATGCACCCAGCACTAAAGATCCAGCCCCAGACACAGAACAGGGCTGCATAAAAGTAACATGGAACTTCCCATAACAGGCACATTGTGAGGGATGCAGAGAAACACAGAGGCATTTTGGAGCCTGCATGGCTGGTGTGGCTCCTTGGGAAGGGAAATGTTCCCATTTCTGTGCACAAACCTAAATCCAGGCAGATCTGTGAGAGGGAGGATGCTTCTGGGGATCTGGGTCCTGTTGAAATATTGTCCCTGATTCACTCTGAAGTATTTTGCCTGCAGCTATTGAGAGCAGCACTTCTGCTTACGCTGCCTCACGCCAAAGCCCAGCTAAATCACCATCCTGGCAGAAGTGCTGAGCAGGTCCTTGCTGAGAGCTGCTCAGGCTGCTCACCTGGCACGCCCTGCAGAAAGATCCTGATTAGATCCAGTGCTTCAAAGGGATTTTTGAGGGCTGAAAATACATCAAACCACTGCTGGATTCAGCAAAAGGAGCCCCATCTAGCACAGCTGCCTGCAGGTACCAGCATGCCCACGTGGTGATGGGCTCTGCCACAAACCAGGGGGTCCTGCAGGTGCTCCTGACACACGACAGGACAAGGCTCAGCTCCGAGGGACACCCCACACTCTGCTGGGCTCCCTGTGCTTGCTGCAGGGCTTGCACTAATGGAGGTTTGGAATTATTTCCCATCTGTGCACTGGGTTGGGCCAGGAGGGAGTTTTGGCAGTTCTTGGGGTCTTAAGGATGTTATTTAGTGAAAAGTGTTACTGGGAAAGACTGGGAGGAAAAAACAGAGACCAAAAGTCCCCTCTAGGGGACTGTCACCTCTCTGGATGTAACACACAATTTATTGCCTTTTAATCCTTTTATTGCCTTTAATCACTGAGTAACGCAGTGTGGTTCACTTGGGGAAATGATTCCAATCTCGTTGTGGTATTTGTCTGGTAAAATCCAGTTCTGACCTTAATGCCACGTGTGGCAATCCTCGGTTGTGCCTTTCCTGCTGCCGTGGGCAGCAGTGATGTCCTGCAGCAGGGCTGAGACACAGCCTCTTGTGGGACATGTCCTGCGGGATGGATCCCTGCCGGTGTCCCCTGAGGGACATTTCCTGAGGGATGGATCCCTGCCAGAGCCCCTGAGGGACATGTCCTGAGGGATGGATCCCTGCTGGTGTCCCCTGAGGGACAGCCTCACCTGGGATGTGTCCTGTGGGATGGATCCCTGCTGGTGTCCCTGAGGGACATTTCCTGCGGGATGGATCCCTGCGGGTGTCCCCTGAGGGACAGCCTCCCCTGGGATGTGTCCTGTGGGATGGAGCCCTGCCGGTGTCCCTGAGGGACATTTCCTGCGGGATGGATCCCTGCCGGTATCCCCGGCGGGACATGTCCTGGGGTAGGGCTCGGTGGTGGTCGCCCCTGTGGGACATTTCCTGCAGGATGGATCCCTGCCAGAGCCCCTGAGGGACAGCCCCTCCTGGGACATGTCCTGAGGGATGGATCNTGAGGGACATTTCCTGTGGGATGGATCCCTGCTGGTGTCCCCTGAGGGACATGTCCTGCAGGATGGATCCCTGCCGGTGTCCCTGAGGGACATTTCCTGCAGGATGGATCCCTGCCAGTGTCCCTGAGGGACATTTCCTGCGGGATGGATCCCTGCCCTCTCTGTCCTTCTGTCCAAAGACAGCACAGCCCGAGCAGGGAAAAGGAATGTGGAGGAGTCACAGCAGTTCCTCCAAACACAAACTGCGTGCTCCTTCCCTCTTTGCTCTGGCCTTGAAGGTACAGGACATAATATCTACACAAACAGGGCAGACAATTTGGGGATACAAGCATCAGAAAGCCACCCTAGGACAACCGGCGTGCTGAAAAACAGCTCTGCTCCATTTGAAATGCAGGATCCGGCTCAGACCGCAGGGAAAAGCTGGGGAAGGACATTCAGAGATTCCTCTGACCACAGGCAGGCCCCGGTCCATGGCCCTGGTGTCCCTCCAGGCTCTGGTCACGGCAGTGTCACACACAGCCAGAAATGTTTTTAAAATTAAAGGATTTCCCTGCTATCCAGCCTGAGTCTGCCCTCCTGGAGCACAGAAACCAGAGGAATTGGGATTTGTGTCAGCACACAGGATCAAGCTGAAGAGCAGATATTTTAAATTCCTTAATGGTCTTAGATTTTAAGCTCAGTCTTAATCGTGTTGAAAACTGCACTTCGCAAAGCATTTATCCTGAAACCTTACACCGTTCCAGGCTTTTGCAGGTTGGTTTGGGGCTCCTTTCAGGTTTTTGTTTTGATTTTGTTTGGTTGGGATTCTTTCTCGTGTAGTAATTGTTTGTTTTTAAAAGGACTTTTTCTTGTTTGTGTCTGTCAGAATGTGTGTTTGACAGCAATCAGAAAGAAGAACGGTGCCTTCCTGCAACGTATGTTTTTTGGATCTGCCAGGCTGTGGGGGGCTCTGGAGATTTCAGGGGGTGCCATCGATGCTTTTGCAGAGCCAGCTGTTGCTGCAGAGTGTCAGGAATGGAACTCAGTGGCTTTATTTTGCTGTTGTCTGGCCAGACACAGGCAGTTACCGTACCCTGGGCTGGCTGCCCTCACAAACCCACTCCAAATCCAGCCCCTGAGCCCAGCAGGGAGCAGAGCTGAACCCTGCTGGACACTCGTGTCCGGGTCCTCTCCCCTTCCCAGCACAGCCCCGGGGACACATCTGTGCAGGAAATGTTCCCTCTGCCTGCTGGGGATCAGCCTGGCTGGGGAGTT
>WAAE01016102.1:0-25313 GCA_013400495.1 Nicator chloris
ATTATTATTATTATTATTTCTTCGACTATCTTTTACAGTGTTTCAGTGCTTGAACACCATTCTGCTCTCTCTTAGCTACAAGGTTACAGCCTTCTGGCCTCATCATGGTTTCAGGAGCAGAGGCCCTCTCTGGCTGGGGACTGGTACCCAGAACATCTCTGTTCCTGTCTTTGCAGAAGGATTGTATTTACTGATGCTAAAAATGTCTTTTCCCACCTGCACCCTTAGACTTTTTCAATATTCTCATCATTAATTAGATAATCTGAGTTGATTGTGAGATGAGAGGTCACATTTAATTTGATGTACTTAATTTGGTGCACTACTGATTCTATATAATTTTCCCTGTTGCCGCAGCTTCATATTAAGGGATCTAGTTTTACTAGATCAGTTTTTACTGAAGCAGTTTTTACTGCTTGTCATTTATTCAAACCTCAGAAGGTATTGCTAAATTCTCTGTCCTTCTGTAGCAGGTGAATTTAATTCCATGCAGTCATTTGTGGTAAGTTCCCCTTCTTTCTTTTGTCTGGAAGACATTTTCAAAACAAAGAACCTTCAATTCCTCTCATTTTAGAATCTAAGCCCTGCTTCTTCAGTCAGGCTGAGAAGTTCCTTAGTATCTGTGGCACAGTAAAACTGAACCCAGGGAAACTGTGTCCCCTTTTTTCCTACACAGTGGACTTGTGTACCAGAGGAAATGGTCAGGATCACCAAACTTAGGCACAGGGCTGACAGAATAGGATTACAAAGGCAGCTCTCTCACTGTTCCAAACAATTCTGACTGGCAAGACTTGCAGTGCAAGAGTTCTGTAGGATATATGGAAATTATATATATATATATATGTCTCTGTGCTCATGTATGTATATATATATACATATGTATATATATGTGTATTTACAAGAATTCTGTAGGATATATGCAGACTTTATATATGTATGTATGTATGTATGTAGATATATTTTTTTTCCCATTCTATTCCTCTCCCACAATGATTTCACTGTCTCTAGCAGTTTTGGTACATATATCCTGTACACTATGTTTAGAAATGCTGTGTTGTGAGATTCTATTTTCTTGAAGTTATAAGAAGTAAATCATGCTGATTTCTTATACAGAGAATAAAAAAAGGCTTGGGATATTTAGATAAATTCAAAGCAAAGAAGTTACAGTATCTCACCACCTGTTTGGCTTTTCAAAATCTTTTCATTTCAAGATTCACAGAGATAGCAATGGATACTATTCATCAACTGAATAAAGAATTAAACAGCAGCAGTGCAAAGCATATTTACATAAACATTATAAAAAAATAAACTTTTTATTTTTATTTTACTGTTGAGATGACAGTAGTAATAGATGGGAAAAACAAATGGGAAGTGACTCAGGAAATCTCCATGTAAATTTTATTTATGAAGATGTTAATATTTTCACTAAATAGATGGAAGAAAAATCACAGTAAAAATTCTGAACATAATTAAAATGCTCAACAATTTCAAGACAAAGCCCTTTTCTTTAGGAGAAAAGAAACTGTCTTTGAAAGTCTTGTGTCAGAAGACTGGTAGTCTAAAATTTTTAATTCCAAAAAAAACTTCTCAAATTTTGGGGTTTTTTTCTGTTTAAGACAGGATTTCACTTTCAGAAGGATTTAATATATACTAAAAAAATAATTTAAAATTACTTCCAAGTTTTTATAGTTCTTTTTTTCTGACTAAAACAAATGTGTGATTGTATTCTCCTAACTGCTATATCTCTCCAATGTGTCTAAACTATTATTTTCAATGTCATTGTTTATAGATGCATAAATTTCCAAACTTAAGATAAAAGTTTGCATTTCATCTGCTTTCTGAGGGCAACTGCAAAATGCTGTAGAACACCAAATGTTCCTAAATTAGCTAGTTGGAGCAGTTTAAGCTCAGAAAGAATAGTTTTTTCCTTGGCTGAAGAACACAGGAAATATTTGAATTATTAGAATGAAAAACATGCAGCTGTGGTCTTTGGGGTGCAAGAGAATGTATTTATTTTCTCTTAGAGAGAAAATGAATTTATCATCTGGATTTGTGTCATTTACACCTAGAGGGAATAGAGGGAACACGAATAGCCCATCAAAACTGTCAAAATGTGAATGACATTAGTTACAATCAAGAACCAGAAGCAGATGAATTTTACCAACAGTGAGACATAGAATGGGATATGTAAAAATAACATAATCATACACTGAGAGAGAGCTGGCATAAATGGGCAGACATCCCTCTTCACTGTAGGAGAGAGTCTTTCCTCTTTATAGTGTCTGATGCTGTGTCCACTGCTGGCCTTCTCAGCTTTGCCTGCTGTCATTTTGCCCAGCTGCACCATCAAATTTACTGCTCTGTAATTCGTGGATTCCTCCTGAGCCCCCTCTTTAAAAATTGTCAAATGTGGCACATTCCATCCTGTCAGCACCAAGGTTAACTGAAATGATACACCACGCACAGCAATTAGTTTAGCAATCATGTATTTTAATTTCCTCAGGCTTTGGGTGAAAAGCCCTGGATTTTAGCACAGCTGTAAGCCATTTTCCCTCTCTATTGCTGTCACTTCATCTTACTTTTTCTAAAAACTGGTCATCTATAATCCCATCATCATTTTGGTAAACCACTGGCAATCACATTTGGTTTTCCTTTTTCCAGATTCAAAACATTTCCAAACCGTGGACCATATAACTTACTTTCAGCTTTCCATGCTCAGATGCTACTTTTTCTCTACTGATTCCTCTGTTTAAACATACTGATGTTGAAGAACAGGGGAATGGAATCCTTTCCATATTGGTCTCTTTTAATAGTTGTAAAAGACAAACTAAATGCCCCGGGAGCATTTTATCCATTTAACTACTGCTTCTTGATATTCTTCCAACCAGCTTCCTCCACCTTATCTAGCTCTAGTTTCTGAAGGTAAGTGCTCCCATGGTGGATATTTTTGTTGTAGCTGTTCTTTTCAGGACATTAGCTGTGGACACCTTCAGCTCTGTGTCACTGCAAGCAGGTTTTGGAAAGGTTTGATCTCTCACATCATGTCAGTAGGTTTGCACAAAAATGTGATATTGCCAAGAGCAGGGGACCAACAGCAGTATGAACCTCTCTGTGATGGAGACAGTCAGAGCCTAGAGCTAAGCAAATATACTTCCAGATTGTTTTAGACAGGCAGAAAAAATACACTGCATGACAGTAGCATAATGGGACACTTGCTGGTCATATGTCAGTGTCCCATAGTTGCACATGAAAAATGGGCTTTTTTGAGGAGTTATCTGATGCAACACACAGATGCTGTATGTAAACATAAGATGCAGTTCCATTTTATATCAGGATGCCAATGTTTACCAAACATTATAAAAGACTACATAATTCTATCATAATAATTAATCACTGAAGAGCTATACAAATTTAAAAGCTTATCATACCAAAACAGTCATTGTCTTAAATGGAATAATTGCTTTAAAAAGTTACAAAATTTAGCATGTATTATTTACAGAGCCAAAGAGGATTTAAGTGGTAAAAAACCTCCTTATCAGTGAATAAAAAAATCACAGAAGTGATTTTGACCTAAGCCTCAGGTACTTCAGTATCTCCATGGGAGACACCTGGGATTGTGTGACATGAGGACACACTACAGGCCAGCTGGCCCAGTGGGCATTGAGCTGTGGTCCTGAGCAGCTGTGAGCAGTTGTGTGCATGAGACTGACAGGAAGGTAACGATAAAGAAACTTCCTGGGTTTAATCTTCAGTAGTGCTTACAGGTGAAAATATGTGTAATTCTCTATTTCCCTCTCTGGGGCTAACACTGAGAACATTATAATGCTACACACGATAGCAGCTGTATATGAGTTTCTAAGTTCTGTTAGAACTAATATGAAAATTCCATTAATTTCAAAAGTTACATCAAGGGGTTTCCTTTGACTGAGAAAAATCATAGAAAACAGTAACTCTTCATGGCAGCTTTTATTTCCTAAAAGCAACTTCAGATTGCATTTTCCTAGGAGACAGTGTAATCCTCACCTTAAAAACCTGAGTGATCCCTCTTGAGAAAAATATAGTGAGGAGACAACTCACTCCATAAATGAAGGCTTTGAGGACTCAGGCTAGACCTCTACAGAGGACAACAGTCCAGGCTTTTGATCATATATTTTGTCATTCCTATTTTGTTGATACTTCCCCGATATGACATACGAAAGCAAAAATACAAACGCAGTTCATCTGTTTTGTCTCTGTAGAAAGCTGTACCATATTCCTGCTTCAGTTCTCTGTCATATTTCCATCTGAGTTGAAGAACTGGGCCCCTCTGTTCAATAGCTAAGACTTACTAAATTAGGAGAGAACTGCCTCTTGTTTTCTTACCGCTGTAAGCAAGAATGTGCTTGTGTTGCCATCCACCCGGGTCTGACTGTGCCAAACCAGCGCTCTTAGGCATTTGGAAAAATGTGATCAATTTTTGTCCTTTCTAGTTATTTTCCTTCTGCAAAATTCTCTAGACCTGCTGAGGACATAGGACAAATGAGTGAACATCAGGAGGGTAGCTAGTTGTGTTTCAGAAGGAGGAATAAAAATGTTAGAAAAAAATCTTTTCATCTGAGTCTTCTAGGCCAGTTTTTCAGACCTAGAAGATTTAGAAATCTTGTGTGCTAAACAAAATTTTTCACTTAGACTTCCCAAGGTTTTAGAGTGAGAATATTTCAGTTATTTTGTAGTTAATTAGGAGTGATATTAATGCTCAATAATTTTGAAGTCGGGTACTTAGTTAAAATATGCAGAATGTGAAGAATGATAAATGCTGTTTGCTAGGCAGGATTAAAGAAATAACTAAGTTTGTGACAACGACCCCCAAGGGCTTGGGATGTGTCTAACCTATTTATAAACTTTTCTTCTCCTCTTAAGAAGCAATTTTTTACTGGAAAAATAATGTAATGAAATTTAGCCTGATGTGGAGAGGTTAGTTTCGGGGACTCTTGTCCCTGCTGGCAAGTGACTCAGATGACAAATTGCCAGTACAAATCATCAGACTGATGCCTGGCAAGAACTGAAGCTAACCTTGTTCACAATTTTTTATTAAAATAAAAAATATATTTTTTGTTATTTCTAAGGAAGAGTATTGCAGAAAAAATCAGGCAGAGGGCCTGAGGAAAGGAAGAAAATTGTATAAAAGGCTCCTTTGCACCTCAGCCAAAACCAAGTCCTAATGGTAATGAAGCTGGGAATGGGAGAGAAGAGAAAAAAATGACCCTGATCATTGCAATACGTGCTTCCAGGTAGCTTGCAGACAACATTCCTCAGATTTTTGTGCACTTGTAAAATGACAAGGATCAACTCCACTGCCTCCTATTATATCAGAGTAAGCAGCAGAGTCCGATAAAATTTGAGAAACATTTTTAGTTTAAAGATCTGAATTTAATTCAGACTAGTAAGTGCACAAACTACTTGGGCACAAGCCAAGGGTTTCCATCCAGAAAAACAGCATCCATATCAAAGGAAACTGGAAGCTCTCCAGAGCTACAGGGAAATCCTACAGACTGTTGGAACAGAAATGTTTTGTAAATATCTCAGCTTTGAGAAACTCTGGTAGTGACACAGCCAAAGACCTCTGCCAGATTTTCCAGAGGTCTGCTCTGCTGAGTGAGCCTTCAAGGTTTACAGCCACAGGTCTTCCTGCACAGAAGAACAAACCTGAAGATACTAGGGATTCCAGAAAAGAAAAATAAAATTTTCTCTGAAGGTATGGAAAATTTTGCAGTCAGGTTGCACTTATGGGAATATCTTTTGCTTGTAAGTGGAGTAAAATGTCTGAGTCCCCAAATCAGTGTTCACATATACAGAAGGTCCTGTCCTAGTCAATAAAAGCCTAGCTGAAGAGCTATAGCTACGCAAAATGGTTGCAAAGAGGGTCCTGACTCTGTTGCTAATAAATAAAAAATGTCCTAAACGGTTGCCATAAGGTCTTACCAAGGTTCTGTGAAACTGGAAAAAAAAAAAAAAAAAAAATTAAACCAAATAGATGTAATATGTAATTCAGGTAGGTCTCTTGAGACAGCAAAACAGGAAATATTCAGTAAGGTTAAACTTTCAGGGAAGTTCATATCCCATTCCAGTGCCTCCCTGTTCATGCAAGCTGTCTAACCTTCTGCAGCACATAACCCATTGCATGCCAGGACAAACCATTAACAGCCTGTCAGTCTCTTTTCATATTAAAAAAAAATTAAAAATACAATCCTTTGGTAGTGTTTCAGCCAATTTCTTCAGGTACTGGGTGATTAGAAAACAGTTCTGGGTGAGATGGGTGCTTATTTTTGCTGCTGTTTTTTCTTTTTGTCTATTGCTGCTGCTGTGTGCAGAGATGACCAGAAAGAACTATGATGAATGTTGACTGATCAAGGGAATGGGTTGAGTATCCTTTTGCTTTCTCTGATTAGGCTGAGTCAACTAATTTTTTCATAAGTTTATTATTAGAAGGTGTGATTAGATTTGAATCTAGTTAGAATAATGAATTTAATTTTTATCAACCTATTTCAATGAATTATCTTGTTTTATTATATTATTAAACTGATATACAGGAAGATAGTATTTCTCTCTAACTTTTTGTAAGTATATTACTTGATTTTTTTCCCTGAAAGATCTCAAATTATCATTAATGTCAAATTTCTATCTTTTTCTTTTCTTCTATCCATTTTCCAATAAGTCCTTTTACTCGATCAGTGCTTAAAAGGAGTGAGAACTTTGCCTCAAATATGTGCATTAAGAAAGCCTTTCCTATCTAATACAATTTATTTAAAATATATAATTAATTCTCAAAGAGGACTTTCAACCTTCCTTTGTCACTGTTCTTTTTAAAATATCGTGAAGATCAATCTTGCATCCTTTCAAAATCAGAACTTAAAAGCCATAGGAAAGATATTAGTATGTTTTTAAAGTAAAAGATCATAGCCACGCCAAATTGGTATTTCGTTCTATAATGAACTCAAGCCTTTGTCAAAACCAAAAAGTGAAATATTTCTAAATGGGGAAGATAGACCTAGGCTAAATGCTGGCATTCAGGGTGGAGGGTTGACCGAAAGAAGAAATATTGACCTTCAGGACAGCTTGCTGCTTCTAGCAAGGAGACTACATCTGAAAACAGAAGCCATAAGCCATCAGAGAAACCTTTGGACGATGTCAGGAGCCAGAGTGCTCTCACCAGCCCTGAGAAGACCCTGACTTGATCATGAAGGTTGTAACATGATGCTTAGTGATTCATAGCATCCATCCTCTTTAAGGATCTTCAAAGCCAAAAAGTGTTCCCTTTTAGAGACCCTCTGTGGCAACTAATGTAACAGCACCAGCTGGAAACTTCTGTCAGCTTTCACTATTTAATAATATCCAGGTGAGTCCAGAGACTAAAGAACATGAAGAAATAAGTTTAAAATGATTAGATAAAAATTCCTGTAGTGCCAGAGATACATAACTCCCCTATGAGTGTATTGAAGAACCAAACTTTATCTCTGTATGTACGACTATGCAAATGTGCCATTTACCCCTCTTCCTCTGAAAGGTTTCAGCAGTTTCATCCAATCTACTCTGGCTGTTAGAGGGAATTCTTTGAGAATGAGCCAATATCGTCTCCTCTTCAGAGTTCTTTCTGCTCTTGTTTCCAGCAGCCCTGTTTTTTCACGGTAGGTCCGGATTTGCCCACTTCTGCTCATTTCTATGCAACCCCACTCGGGTTTCACTATGATGAAAGGCAGCATCTTGCTGGAGCTTAACATCAGGTACCCTAACCTCTCTGTGAGGAGACTCGAGTCTGTGGTTCTCCATAACTTCCATAACCTCCTAACTCAAGGGCTAATGCTGTCCCACCTAGTCTGAGAGGGAGAGAGTGGGATCCTCTCATCCAGGCAGGAGACCTGATTGGAACATA
This sequence comes from Nicator chloris, assembly GCA_013400495.1. Classification (NCBI taxonomy): domain Eukaryota; kingdom Metazoa; phylum Chordata; class Aves; order Passeriformes; family Pycnonotidae; genus Nicator; species Nicator chloris. The sequence continues at coordinate 7,907 of WAAE01016102.1, forward strand.
CTGTGGCACATTTCTGTCTGTGGCACAATTTTATCTTTTCAAAGGAAGACACGGTACAAATGAGACTGTGGGAGCTGATACAGGGGCACCCCGCTCCCAGTTTGTGTCCAGTGAAATTACTGTTCAGAAGGGCAGAAGTGATCCCAGACCAAAAATTTAAAATTATTCCTGGAGCATGCAGGAGAGATTCCTATTGTCACTGATTGGTGTAGGGGTGGAACAAATGTCTATGACAGAGGCACATCTTTGTAGAAAGTGAGGTACTGCCTCATGACCAAAGGTGCCAAGTGTCACACCACGGAACTTGTCTCTTTCATGCGCTTGGCCATGGACTCTGTACGTGACATCTATGGCAGAAGTGGTTTCTGGTGAGGTACCCCACAATTTTTCAAGTGCCCTAAGGGACATTTCTGAGAGCAGATCAAGTGGACATGCTGACAGCTGACTTCAGTGTGAGTATCTTTCATTCCAAGAAAGATTGGAAAAAAAAAAAAAAAAGAAAAAAGAAAAAGCTAAGTTCTCTGGAAAATTAAGGCTGGGCTTGCAAACTTAAAGGACACTTTTGATAATTTTGGGAGTTTAAAATCCATGTCTCTGCTTTTCAGTTACTTGGCTATGCAATGAGGTGATTCACACTGCCTAATTTCACAAGAGAATCTCATCCATATTTATAAAGCACTTCAGACAGTTTCACGTGGAAAGCCCTGATGATAAAGTTTGCCAGTCTCCTCCAATGCAGGCCCAGCAGAGAAAGTTAACTTGCTGTTCACATAAGAGACTCTGCAAGGTGCAGAGGCACAGGTCTGTGAAGGAGACCTGATGTGTCCTACCTCGCTGATGACACACACAGGTGTCACTGTGATGCAACGTGACAACAGCTCTGCTTTTTTCTCTCACAGTTTTTAATCTCGAAAATTGTGTACAAGAAATGCATTGTTAATGGGTTTTTTATATTCCAAAAAGAATAAAAGAAGAATAAAAGAAATATTAAAAAAAATATTTGCAAGCTATATAGAATTAGAATTAAATAGATACAAGTAGATAAATACTGATACAAGTAGATAAAATAATTTGAAAGTGTCATTTGAATGGATTAAAATGAAACAGAATGAGTGTTAATTTCTTTATGGCTCCTTTACCTACCTGTAAAATGGATGTGATGCTTCCTCTCACAAACATAATATTTATCGATGATTGTGATACATTTTAAACAGCCTGTTTAAACTGCAAAAAGTGTCCATACAGAAATTAATCATCTCTCTAGTCAGTCTAGACTTAACTGATGTGTGGAGAATAAGACCAGAGGCTATACCATGAATAGCAATGATATGTACAGACTAAGTAACTCCTTGTTCATTGAATGAGACAGGAAACAATAAAATATGGTAATTTAATTAAAGCTACATCACAGTGCAAATGCACAAGGGATGAAGAGTCCTGCATAGTTTAGCTTAACTTCTAAAACTTCCTCCATCTGTTTTTGCAAGCTGAATACTCTTCTAACATTTATGGGGACTTCCATTGTCTTGTTTTTTGGGGGTTTTTGTTCATGTCAGAAGTACTTATTGAACCTCAGTTTGTGTTTTGTGCTTGTCTGATGGTCCTCAGCAGCAATCCCTGTTGCTTGCAGTTCTGTTTATTTACCATTTAAAGTGGTGAATCCAGAGAAAGAAGAAGTATCACACTGCCCCCAGCATCCCAACTGTTCCTGGGCCTGAGAAATATGGTAAACTCTCCTGTAGATAACCCAACACAGGGAAATACAAGGTAGTTAAAATAGTTGTACTCAACACACTGTAGCAACAGAACTGGAGCACTCCCAATTGTGTGAATAGATCTTACCTGACAATAGGTTTCTTTTTTAAATAAACTATACACATAAGCCAGTGATTATGCTCTCCAGTGCCATTTAGTCTTGACTACACTAGTGAATTGATGGGTGTGATTACTCACTGTAAAAAAGCAAGCAAAGAAGAAAACCCAAAAGCCAAACTCCAAAAACAAGAGCTAGATTACAATGATAGTTGATGTTAAAAAGGAGCACAGCCTCTGTGTATTTTCATCAGATCACAAATTTATCCAAATCATGGAAATAAAATAATCAGGCCTTATCTGAATTAGTGTTTTCACTAAAGTTTACACTTATAAATAAGATGTCCTTGAGACTAGAATTAATCTTTCTTGCCTTGAGGAAATTCAGCTATGTCTGTGGCTATGTCTATGCTTAAACATAACCAGTGTCTTAACGGGAGCATGAAATAATCCCGGATTACTTGGGGAAAGGTAAGAAATGGAACAGCGTGGAAGAACTCAAACCCTAGAAACTAGAAATAATGTAGCAAGATGACAGTGGTCAGAGAAAAAGGTAAAGGGCAGTAAAGAGAACAAGCCGTCTCCTCTCTGTGTGCCTTAGAGATTGCTCTGAGGTATTCCCTTCAGAAACAGCAGGCGAGGTAGGCGTACAGATGAGCAGACTGCACCTCAGAGGTTTTCCTCCTTTTGGTAAGCAAGCTACCAAAAAACTCCTGTCAGAGGCTCCAAGCTCTTAGAGTGATCCACCACAGGGTTAGGCTGGCAGGAACAAGCTGAGCTGTGCTCTTCCCTGCTGACATGACCCTTGTGTGTGTGAGGAGTGGTGATCAGAGTGATGCGGGCACATCATCGTGCTGGCAGCAGAGCAGCAGCTGCTGGACTTCCTTGTCAAACGGGTACAGCCTCCATTGCCTTTCCTTTACCTCCTACTAAAGTGGCCACTCCTGGAGCATCCCTCAGGCATTAGCTTTTGTTCACAACAGTAGTACCTTTGTAGATCAGGGATCTAAAGTCAAAGAGGTTTGCTGGGAAGCTTAATCTCTGAGATTTTAAGTAATGTATTTATTTGTGTTTAAGGACTATTTTTGTCAGAGGCAGCATTTATTGATAAGATATTTGACAAATTGTAGGTCGCACTGGAGCCTACATGTCTCCTTGCCATCTGATTTAAATAAAAACCCAGATTTTCTTAGAATTTAAGATTAGGCATTTCTGTTCATTTGCAGAGTCCGTGGTATATTACTTTGGTGACTTGTCCACCACCCGTCACTTTAAAAGCTTGTGAAAAAAGAACAAAACCAAAATACTAATAAAGAAGAAAGGTCTGCTTGTGACTGAATGGGATTTATCCACTTATCCATAAGTATTAAAAATAATTAATTATTTTTACCGCCTAAATACGTGAAAGATTAAGTTACCTTTGGAACAAAAATTGACACACTTAAAATCCCAATAGATCTTGTAAAAACCTGATCAGACTTGAGGTAAGATTACCAGTACTATTCCTGTAGGACATTGATGTTCCCAAATACCATAGGGGGATGGAGAAAAAGGAAAATTCAAGAGTATTTGAATATCTCTCAGAAAGCAAGGCTCCCTATGAGTAGCTCAGGGCTCTCTGCCTTGGCAACCTGCCAAATACAGAAAGCAATTGCAAGTTCTGCTCCCCCCCTCAGTGGGACATGCTTTAGCAACCCAGGGAATCAGGCTACAACAGAGGAACAGAAATGTGGTTTAGTATGACTGCCATGGCCTCCCCTAAGCCCCTAGCTACCTCAGGGACTCAGGCTCCACTGGATAGAAATGGTTCCTGTCAGGAAACTTGCTCATTTTAGCAGTTGTTTCTAACTCATGACATATTGATTCTGCATTGTGTTTTCTGGTGAAACCACACAGAGGTGTCTATTTGTTTCTTGTCAAACATTTCCAGGGAGCTCAGGGACTCTTGCAGCAGCCAAAGATGTCTTTTTTGGCCAGGTCTTGGTTATTGAAAACTGCCTCATCCCAATGTGACAGCCTTTTGTCTTCATTTTGGTTTTATTTGAAATCTAAACCCTGTTCACATTCAGACTGTGGTTTATCACATCAAAGCCAAGTGAGAGTGAAGAGCCGTTCGCATAATTTTTTACAGTAATCATTCATAGGCACAAAACTGCTGTTAAATCCCCCAAGCATAGCAATTCTGACAGTAGTCCTATCAGACTTACACTGGTTCCTAGGTCTGATAAGCAACTGATTATGTTATTTCAACTTCCCTCTGTTTAGGCATCCTACTGCAAGCAGACTGCAATCCTGCTGGCAGGAATCATGTCTGACTTGAACTCATTTCTCACTTTGTCATGCTGTTTATCTGCATCAACATCCTGTAAAATTGAAGACAGCTGGGATGTTATTTCAATATTTAATCTTTAGATTTTGGAAAACTCCAGCTCAGCTCTAGCCAAAATGAATCCTCATGGGCCCTTCAAACATCCCAATATGCTTTTGATTGATATGAAGTGGGGAAGAAATCTACTAATGAAGAACTGTGAATTTTCCAGAAGGTCTTCTTCCTTATGTGTATTCCACAGTCTGGAGGCAGATCCAGGCTTTATCTGGTGTTGAAAGGAATATCTACACATGGGTTCCTTTATACTGAAAGTTTTGGGTTTTTTTTCTGGAGATATGGCTGTTCTTCAGATTGATGGAGTTTTTGTTTGTGTTTGGTTGCAGTTTTTTAATGTGTCATGAAGGGGAAGAGGTAACCATGGGAAATCTCCTTTAAGGCCACTTTCAAAACAACTTAAGAAACTGTAGTTTTTAAAAACCTGTGTCACTTTTAGGTTCATCCTGCACAAAAATCTGAAATGAAATCCAAGTCCATTTACATCACTACCTTAACCTAGCAATTCACTACTTACTGCTGAATGCCTTAGAACCAACCTTTTTATCCATTCCCATTTGCAAATCTTTGCACCCCAGTACCAAGAGGTACCATGTGTCAGGATGTTACTGCCCAAATGGAGCTGTGGAGCTCTGTTGGGAGGGCTGCAGTGCCTGCAGCTGAAATGGGTACAGCAAGTCTTTATCAAGGCACAAATTCCAGCTGCTCTGTGCTAGGTTAGGTTAGGCTCCAGAGAGAAGCAATAGAGCAGAGAGAAGTGAGAAGTGTGGTACTTTTCTTTCTCTCAGTTTCAGAAGTTTTAAGAAAACTTCTCTGTGATGCTTTTGTTTGTTTTTGTTTGTTTGCTTCGTTGGTTGATTGGTGTTTTAAGATTTGAATTTATGTATATTGGCCCAACAGCCTTTGGCACTTGCAAGGAGGGCAAGAGGAAAAAGCGCACACCTTAGTGAAGGGACAATTTCCAGTAGCAAAAGTTTCGATAGCGACTGAGCACATGTATGTGATGATGGTAACAGTGGAACTACTGCAAGCATGAGAAACAGCAGGCACAGTCTTCTGAAGTCATAGGTTGTTAACAAGTAAACACGGAATGGTTACACTACTGAACAACGTGTTAAGGAAGTAGTACATGAGCTGGTACTTAGAATTACAGTAGTGTATACACGTGAGACACAGGGCTTCAGTTCTGAATTCAGTTCCTGGGTTTTGGGCTTTAACTGTGTAACTGAGAAACTCAAACTCTTCAGTTACGCAATTCCTCGCCTAGCATCAGATAGCACTTTACTCCATGTAATGCCAGTAACTGAAGTGCTTGGGACAGGTTACTAACCCTATCCAAGCCTGTGGAAGAGTAGGAATTCCTGTGTTATCTGCATTGTTATATATATTTTTTATTTCTTTGTCTCTGAAATAATTCTCCTTATCACAAAACTTCCTGTGTGTCCCAGTTTCTTCAGGATGACTTTTGGCAGAGCTTTATCCACATCTGTCTCTGCCAGTGACATTATCCAGCTCTATGCACACAGAAGGTCACACTTCCAACCTTGTTTAAGCGCACAAGTTATTAGAGCATTTCTTATCATATAAAATAAGTCACCCAAAAAAAGCACTTATTTTCAAAAGTGCTGCTAAAAAAGTCCAGTGCTTTCAGAGTATATATTGTAATGTTCAGTGCAACACAGTGTCCCACAGAGCTTCCCCTTTCACTGGCTTTTAGCTATTGCTTTCCATTATTATTTGCCTTTATGGCAATATTTTGCTTCAGATTGCTTCATAACGTATAAGCTGTGCTAATGGGACAGCTTCCATGGAATTTGACCTCCTGTACTGAAAACAGTAGAAAGCAAAAGCAGAGGTCAGAAGCAGTCTTGAAACAATATTCAACAATTCTGTATTTACTTGTACCAGACACCTAGTAGTTCTGTAGAAGTCACCTTTGTGAAAGGCGAATAATTACTTCCTCTAGCTGATTGTTGTTTTGCAGTTAATACATTTTCATTCTCTTTCCCTCTTTTGTAATATGCAAAGTTTCTTTTCTTACCATAGAAATTGTGATTACAGACTAGTTGGCAAATTTTGGATACATTTAATATGACTGATAACTTTCATATTCCATTTCAGAGCTTTGTAATTGACATTCACATTTTCATTTTCATCTGTGCAACCACAACTTCTTTCTACAGATGTGCTGTTGATCAATGTGCCTTCAAAAAAATATTTTTATATGAGCAGAGTTGTGTTGTGTCAAAAATACTTAAAATCATGGAATTACAGAATATTCTGGGGTGGAAGGGACCTATCAGAATCATTGAAGTCTAACTCCTGGACCTGTACAGGGTAGCCCCAAGAGCAAGTGCCTGGGGGCACTGTCCAAACACATCTTGAACTCTGTCAGGCTGGTGCTGTGGCCACTTCCCTGGGGAGCCTGTTCCAGGGCCCATTCACCCTTTGGGTAAAGAACCTTTTCCTGATATCCAAGCTAAACCTCCCCTGACACAACTTCAGGCCATTCCCTCAGGTCCTGTCACTGGTCACCAAAGGGATGAAATCGGTACCTGCCCCTGCTCTCTCCTCACGAGGAAGTCGCAGACTTTGATGAGGTCTCCCCTCAGTCTCCTCCAGGCTGAACAGACCAAGTGACCTCAGCTGCTCCTCATGCAGCTTCACCTCCGACCCTTCACCATTCTCATTGACCTCCTTTGGATACTCTGGAATAGCTTCATATCCTTCTTACATTGTAGTGCCCAAAACCACCCCCAGGACTCAAGGGAAGGCCACACCAGTGCAGAGCCAATTGGGACCATCACCTCCCTTGACTGGCTTAAATAATTCTAGTGTTTATGGATGTACCTATCTATGAAATTGAGAAATGTGTAATTCATGAAGTGCTGAAATGATATTTGATTGCATATTTTGACACAATAATTTTCTTAGGAAGAAACTTATAGCCTGAGATGCATGTATATATCACAGCAGGTTGGGATTATGTGTATAAAACCTAAGTTATATGTCAAATGTTTGCAGAATTATCCAGCTAATCCAAAGATATTCAAATATAAAACTTCCTTTGAAAAGACATTGTTGGTCTAACATCCTCTTTTTCAGAACATTCCTAATGCCTCATGGCAATTAGAAGAGTGGACTTCAGTACTCCCAGTAATTAATCTTTAGTCGAAAGTCCTTCTCCTGGAAGTGAATTGCATTTCTTGCCTCATGTCCCAAATGAGCAGAGTTGGGTGAGGATGTGGTAACGTCTGTCCCAGGCTGCAAACTGCTGAGCACGCCAGGAAGCAACAAAGGTTATTGATGTGTCTGCAGTCTGGGAGACTGGCAGGGCTGGCTCACATAAAAGCAAACTTTTTTTTGCATGTTGTTTTGAAATTGTGTGGCTGTACTGAAACTATTACAGGAATTTGCTTTCATGTAATGGTGGTTAATGGAGACAGCAAGCCCTACTCTGCATAGACAAATCTCCACTCTAAGGGCTAGTCATTATTTGCTCCATTTAGTATATAACTGTCTTTTATTGAAATGGTTTCCTAATTTTAAATCAAAGCTATGATCCATAAGAGAACAACTGAACCTGATTTTGTTTTTCTCTGTCTCCTGTCATTGTATGAGAAGCAGCAATGTGAAACTATTTTTAAAGAATACAGTAAAGCTTTGGGAAGTCTTTTCACCACAACAGGATATTCATCTGCCCCTCTATTCCGCAGCCAATGAGCCACAAAATGTTAATCTCTGAAAAGTTTGGCTTTGACAGTGTGGTATTATGAGAGACTTCAGTATATCCCTTAGAGATCTCATCACTGATGTTGAGGCTCTGTGGAATTTGCTTCCATGGGGATAGGATGTTGGAAGTTTTTTGGGGAAAAAAAAAGAAACAAGGAAAATTTGCAGAGAGGCACTAGATAATAAACTCTTTAGAGTTTAATAAACTCTTTAGATAAGAAAGGTCTCATTCTTATCTGTCTTTTTTCCTGCTTATTATCAATTTGCCTAAAGAAAAGACACTTTCTCTCTACAAATCCTGTTTCATTACTTCAATAGGAAGCAGTATGAAATCCTTACACAGTTGTACCAGTGCTCCTCATCTGCTTTTTGTCTTAAATCCCATACTGATAAAATTTCTTTGTAGCCCTGAAGAGTGAAAGATTTTTCTTATCAGGGAGAAGCAGCTTATACTCCTTTGTACAAAAAGGGTATCTTTGGTTGGATGGAATGGTAAGACGGTTCTGAGGTCACTTCCAAGAAAAGCCATTTCTCCTGCTGGGGACACCTGTGCACTAGGGGCTAAAGAGGAGGGATAGTTCAGTTCTTACCAGCTTCATGGCAGCATTTTCCTTTTGCTCAGACAACCCTGGTCCTTTGATTGAACTTTTCCTATCCAGGCTTCATTTGTGGGTATTGTTAAAATAACGGTGCAAGCAGCACTAACAGACATCAACTTTTCATGTCTATTATGCATAACACTTGATTGCCTCTCTGAGCTTTATTGTAAGACTAAAAAAATCACTGCAAACCTCCATAAAATGCTACTTTCAGTGACTTAGATTATTTTACATAACCTTTAGGCACAGGTTTGCCTTTTAAAGAGCTTCTGTGTATAGAAATTAAGACCACCAAAAGAGCTTTTAATCAGGGAATGTCTACCTAGGAGTCCTATAAACCTGAATAATAATTAATACTATAGATAATTAAGAAATGTCAGTTGTTACAGGGTAGTGTGGGGAAGAAACAGAAAACAAACCCAGTGAAAAACCAAATCATAAACTCTAGAGGTCTATAAGTACCTCGATTTAAAGGTATTTTAACATTAATTAAAAGAGGAACAGTTGTCATTCCTTATGCAATGACACAGCTCCTTTTGGTTCCTTTCATTTGTTGTGGAAGTGGAGCACAAAGCAATCACTTTGGTTTCTTCATCAGCGTGTTTGAATGCCTGATATAAATGAAGAGATTGGAGACACTGCCCTTTATCTCCACCCCAGCTGTTGTGGTGGTGCTGTGCCGGTCTGTCAGCTTTCTTGGCAGCTTCTTTCCAAGTCTGTCTACAAAAACTGTACTCTGCATTTCTAGCAATGCAGCATGTACTGTTTCAAGGATGGTAGGGATGTTTGCTGGGAAAATATTATCTGCAGATTGATTTCCACATGCAGTAGGGAAAATTCATCATTCAAACACATGAGAAACCGTTTTCGAAAAGGAGAGAAGCAATAAAATGTGAGGGGAAAGATATATTTTTCATATTTACATGTGATGCCATGATTTCTCCACAAAAGAAACCCAGCTTTCTATGACATTTAATTTTCCATTTCTGCACATGAAAATGATTAAAAGGAAGATGAAATATTTCAAAAAATATATATCCAGGCAAGAAATTATTCCCTACGTCAAGTGTACTAAACAACATCTGTGAGAGTGGGACTAATCTTTATACATGTGCACAAGTATGAAATCATGCTATATGAGAATTATGAACATACATTTCTCATTATAGGAGATGTGCTCATGTTTTCTAAGTAATTTGGGATGCCACTGCTGGAGGGAACTGTATCTTGGAAGACAGGTAACCTTGAAAACCATTTAAACATTATAATGCCAAAGCTATTCCACCCGAGTCCTTGTCCAGTACTGTGGAAAAGGTGAATGAGGACTGTGGCCATGTAAAGAGGAGAGTAATGAATATGAGAATAATGAATACCAGTTGGCAGGTAGTTTTGTTTTGGCAAGTGCCACTAGCAGGATTGATGCCCTTAGATGACCTTTACCTCCTGAGCCCATACTTGAAGAGTGATTTTGAAATATTGGAGGTGAGAAATTTGGAAAAAAAAAGAAAAAAAAAAAGGCTGATGAGCTGAACAGACTGCTTTATCTCACCATTGCACAAGCACATGAAGCTGGCATAAACCAGAGCACTGCCTAAAAAGGGCAAGCCTACCCTTTCCAGATCTGCTTTGTTTCCTCCCTTGATTCTTTTCTTTCTTTTGGACCGGGGTATTTTAGGCTGATTCACCACCCAGGTGCATAAATACCATGCAGGCAGAAAAGAGAAAGCAGCTGAGGGACAGAAGGTGACCAAAAGAGTTGGTCTGGTTGCCTGTGCTGGCTTTGCAGTCTTGGGGAGGGTGTGTGGAGGGCTAAGGCAGGAGAGGGAAAGGACTGGACCATGTGGATTTGCTTAGCTTATCAATAAAGCCAAAGTAATTTGATTAAGTGGACACTGAGTATCAAAAGGCTCTTCAGTGTCTACAAAGAAACAGCGTAGCTAAAAGGTGCTCCTTGGCTCCTGTTCAGAAATTAAGGGAGGAGAAAATAATTTAATGGTGAGGATGCTTAAGAATTAGGAAAAAAAACCCTGCTGGATGGTGTCTTCTATGTCTTAAAACCAACAGTAATTGCCTTTCTGAAATGCATAAAATACACACTTAGAGACACAAAGTGGCAGGTTCAATGGAGGAAGAAATGGATGAAATGTAATGGCCTATAAGAAGAAATATTAGTGGATATATGACCCCTTCTGGCCTTATGCTCAGTGAAATAAGACTGTAGCAAGCTATGAAAATACACTGAAAATTATACGCAGAGTGGAAAAATATTTTACTTTCTTACTTTACCAAGAGTTGAGCATTGATGCAAAAACTGCAATTGATTCTTATTTAAAATTGGTTTTGAGCTTTTTCTGAGCAAAACTGAAATGAAAAGAATAAGTAGAGCTGTAAAAATACTGAAAAGATGGTGGATACTGGAGAGTGCTGAGAAGGTTGTTCTGTGTATACCACATTTTTTTTTATTTACTAGTGCTCAGTACTCTGGTGATGATACTTTGGTCTGCTCTTCCTTGAATTCACCCATATTTTTAAAATTTATTTTATCTTAGGCAGAAGACTATACTAGCCCAGCCCAGAATTAGAAGGCATTTATTCATGGAAAAGAGGCAAACGACAGATGTATCCACTCCCTTAATTTTCATTAAGCAGTGTCAATATTGATTATTTTGCAGGAAAAATACAGAGTGACTTGTGTAGCACTGTTCCCCGCAGCACAGCAAACTGGGTTGTACTCAGTGTTCAATGCTGGGATCATTGAGCCCACGGCCAGAAGGTCACTACAATCACTTGAGGCTTTAAACAACTGCTTTTGCAGCACTGTCTAATGTGATGGGGTTTAATTTACAGCCGTCGATATATTTCCATTAGATTTATGGAATGATGTGCAGAAACCAGATGGTTCTTGTGAAAGAAGGTCACGGAGCCCCCAGGGACCCTCGAGCGTAGATTGAAATCCACCAGTCTATGTGATGATGCAGCCAAGTGTAAGTCAATAAAATTAACTTTGTTACAGTTTTCCTCTCTTCAGTATGGGGTACCTAACCATTTTATTATTTGACATGTAAGAAGCCTTACTAATAAAAAGATTCTCTTAAAATCATTCACAGTTCTATCTTCTCTTTAACAAAAAAAGCACTAAAATGTTGCCAATGGCAATGATTGAGGTTCTATTATGTACTGCAGTAGCAAAAAAATAATGGCGCCAGATTTAAATGTGAGTCCCTTATCATGGGCTTTATAGACATTTTACAAAAGAAACTGAATAATTTTGAAAAGGCAGGTTTTAGAATCCACTTTAGAAGTCCCTCTCTACTTTGAGTGCCTGCTCTCTGAGCCTACAGTCAATGGTGGGGCAGTCGTGAGGAATGCATCAGTCAAATTCTACCACTGGGATCCATCTGGAAAAATGTCTGTGTCTGCATTTGCCATTTGTTCGTAAGCCAGAGGCGAAGGTCTTGCTCCTAGTGAATGTATCCTTCTTTTTTCTTGAGTGGGTAGGAAGTTTTGCAACAGGAAGATGGGAACACACATTTGGCAAAACAAGAAAACGTCTTTTCTGTAACTAAACATTTGTTCCTCACATTGGAAACATTATAATTTTTGTCACTCAGGTTCAGCAGATTTTTGCCACTCGTTCATGTGGACTCAACATGTAAACACAAATAAGAATACTTACCCACCTGTATGATGTGGATGCTAATTCAGTGTAACTTAGAGGTCTAAGCAGTCACAGTGTACTTAAGAGGTCTCATCAGTGAAGAGAGAAAGAGCTCCAGGGGTCCATTTATCCTTTATACATACAAAAGATACACAAATCAGCTCCTACAGATGCTTTTTTTTTTTTTTTTGTCTCTCTTGCCTCTTAAGATAGCCTGGCAACATCACCTAAATTTTGCATGTATGTCACAGGAGACTGGGAGTAGTGCAGAGGATCCCATCAGGCCCTCGTGTGCCACTCACTACCAATTGTAGCATCACAATAACAGCCTGGGTTTTGCACAGGCTTCTGAAATCCTGGCCCACACAAAAGGTGGATGCAGGTGTCCACTAAGGCTACAATGATATGACAATGCTTATTCATTCATATGTACTCTCTACCAGTTACAGGCTTGTGATGCACTTGCTTTTCCAGTAGGAAGAAATACTTTTGCCATCTGGATGCTTTTCCCAGTGCTAGGCTGTTGAGAATGAAAACACTTCAATAAATGGGAAATAAGATTAGTTTAAATAAAAATTGATTTTAACTGAAAATGTATGTTAGAATTTCACAGCTGTATTTTACTTTTTAGTGATCAATATTTCCAATTATATTTCCATTTCTCTATTTTATGGTCTTTGCCCCTAACTCAAACTTTGCTTCCGTGAGTTTATTTTGAATTCATATTTTCAAAACTAGATGAGAATAAAACTCATATTCTAAGTGAAAATGAAGCTCTGGAAAATACTGGAAATTAGCAAGTCAAATGAGTGAAAGCAGAAGGTATGACTACCCCTGGAGAAATTTGGTAAAATCCTAGATCTGCTTCCAAACTTTTGGTCTTGTTCAAAAGAAATGATGGACATTTTTTAAACTGACTATCTACATAATTTACAAGTCTTGATATTGCATTCTCGTCCGAATTGTGAGAGGATTTGAGTCACAGGTCTCAACTGGCATAAGGGAGTATGTGAGACATACCTTTGACATTCACACCATGCTGTTCTATGTTCAGGCATTATCACTCCCGTTGGATCATGACCATTCCAGTGTGTCAAAATGGATGAACACAGGTGGTGGTTGTGCATCAGCCCTACTGCACATGTCCCAGATGTGAGTCAATATGTGAACCTTCCACTGGTAGCTGGGAGCTGCTATTGGAACATTGGGAAAAAAGGTCACATGATGAATGGACCCACCTCTGAGGAGCCTGGACATAAGCTCAAGCCTTGGCATGCTGGTGAAGCCTCTGTATATAGCACTGAGCTAACCCACAGGAATTGTGTAACTGCATGCTGTCACACAAGCAGGGGGGCTAAGTGCAGTGAGAGGTTAGAGATGCTTGTCTGGGACATCTGGGATGCACACTTTACCTTTGTGGAGTCTAAAGCTCATATGAGGTGCGTGGCTGCCATCTGATCTCCTGCCTCAGTACCTTGATTTATTGTAATAAGGAGTGCTAGTACTCAAGCAATCAGAAGCTGAGAGAGAAGGCAGATGAGTCACTTTGGGGGACTTGTATCTGAGGACCATGAGTTCAACACATCAGAGGACTTGCTTGTGCATATGGAAATACCCATGGGCAAATGAAGCTGTATTGAGCCTTGTAGCAGTGCTACAACACAGCAAAGCCTTGGTGCAAAATAAGTAGTGGCTTCTGACTGCTTTCTTCGTGTTCATCTTCTTGTGCTCACTGCTGTGGGCATTCAAGGCAAAAGGTGGTCTTGTTCATTTTTCTTTCCCTCAGTTCTTAACTCAGAAAAAAATTCGTCTGTTTCTTCTTTGTTGTGCTAGGTGAGCATCTGTCAAGAAAAATCCTGGAGTTTAGCACATGTAGTTAATGCCAAGGAGGACAGGAAGCCTGTGAGTAGCAGAGAGGCTCTGGAAGCTGTTCATTCGGAGAAGCCTGGCTGTGGCCATGCTCTGGTGGAACAGAGAGCGAAGGCAACCACGAAGGGCTGCCTAACAATACGTAGCCAGTGACAAATGTGCCCTTCAATTAACATTAGAAACACTTTAAATCAAAATGTTTTCGCTCCCCCTTCATTGATTTTGTAATCTCCCTGTGAAATCACTGGTTCCCCTAATTGGCTGATGAAATAATTAGTTGACTCTGACATTCACTTGGACTTCTTCTAATTAGAAACTCTATTCCACCAGATGTCATGTCAAAACAGGTTTCTGCCTGAGAATTTACAGCAGTCATCTTTTCTTGTGTAACTTTTTGAGCACTGTCTTTCTCTATTCAGAAAGGATCATTGAAGATTTTCCAACTTTTTTAAGAACAATTAACTGCTGAAGATTTGGGTTTAGTTAAATACAGTATAACGATATTTTATTTTGATTTGTGCCTAAAATATTGTAAATCAACACCTAAAATATGTTAATCTTGTCTCAAAAATGGGCAAACCAGCATTTTAAATTAACATCTTGATAGTTTTCAAAGAACTAAGATGTCTGTTTTAAAACTATAATTCCCTTATTAAAAACATCCTTTAAACTTTTTTAAAACCTCATCTTATTACTAATAATTTAAACATTGCTTTGTCAATGCAAATGCCAGTAGCAACCTTCAGAAATATTCCTTGATTTAAAAAACACCCTTTGATCATCACCATTAGTGTCTGGAAAATTTGTAATACGTCTAGTAATACTTTTGCATGTGAACACAAAATGTAATCCACCAACCCCAATTTACTGATGTAAATGAGCTGCATTCATTTTAGTCCTGCATAAATTTATATTCTTCTGCTTGTGATACAGGAGAAAAATGTCACCAAAAAAAAGTTACTTTTAGGTAGTTCATATGAATAAAGTTGCATGTACATGAGTGGAAAGTATAACATCTCTGAAATAATTCTGATGCAAGCAATCTGCTTCCCAACTGGACCCCAGGGAGAGAGGTAATCCATTTTACTGTTTTACTGCTCATGGGATGTTGTTTCTCAGAAGGACTCTGAAGGCAATACTGGTTGTTCATGAATCGTGGAGAGTGATAAATTAAGTGTATCACTAAAAACATAGGAGTCTAGGATCTCTAGAGCTCTGCAAAATTCTTATCTGGCTGAAGTTATGCCCCTAAACTAATTTTATCACTCAATATAACACTCTTTGCTTTTAATAATGCAGCAGTGAAAAAAAATTACTTCAGGTAGCCTGCCTAATGCACTTGGTTAATGCTCATAACCAAGCAGTAAAAGATGACTATCTGTATATTTCAGCATATTTGGCCAAGATGTGTGGAGTAGGCAAGAATACCTTGAACAGTATGAACAATACCAGAAAAATATATAGGAGTTATATATACACATCATTTTCTATATTTTACTGCTTGAGGCTGCAAAGAAACAAAAATGTGATAACACAGGAAGATCCCATCAGGGGGACACAGTCTTCTAAACAGCTGCTCTTGTGATACTATTTGTTTTCAAATCCATTTCATGCATGGGAAAATCCCTCAGGGAGATTGTTTTTGTCCCCTAAGAAACAGAACTCTGTGACAGTGGGGTGGAAATGAAAATCCTATCCCTTTGATGGCCCTCCGCTCCTCCTACCTGATGCAAGAAGGATAGGGAGAAAGTAATACCACTTGAAATGAAGCTACTGTGGAAAGTCTAAACCATACTTCATGAAACTATTTAGCCTGTTTTTTCTGTGCTCTGTTTATTGGTCTTTTGCATTCAGGTCCTGCACTTCTGCTCGATCTGTCTTTTATATGATGACATTTTCAGACACTCGTTATATCTTAATTTTGGGCTTATGACCCATGAGTGGTGTGAAATACTGCCTGGTTTATTTGCTCATGGTTTGGCTTTGTCTGTCCATGAAAGACCCAAATCTCACGGTTGTGGTGGAGGCTTGCCCTGCAGAGCGTTGCACAATGGCTTTTCTGCTCTCCCTCTGAAGCTCTGGGACGAAGCACTCTGAGCCAGGGGTTCACTCTGGGCAGAGTCTGAACCTGTAGCTGACCTATTGTTGGCTTTTAGCTCTGGCTATTTTCATGCCTGCTGCCCACAGCTGTTGAGTTGGGCTTTTGGGAGGGGGAAGTGGTTTGTTTGTTTGTGTTTGTTATAGTGTCACTCTAGCCTGTCAGGGCACCCAAGGAATTGTTACAAGTATTACTTTTTTCCCCTGCCCTCCAGTAGGTAAACAAATAAGTTTGCACTGTAGACCTTGCATGTGCTGGGAAAAAGCCAAATTGTTTTTGCTTGATTGAAAGTTTGCATCGATGGAGCACTGCTGCCTCTTTCTTCCTCTCGGGATGCACTTAACATGTGATTCCTTCTTTTGTATTTGTGCACTTATCATTATTATCATCACTTATTCATTATCTTATTTTTTCGCCTCTGGCTCAATCATGAAGTTGTCTGATGTTCAAGATACTTAGATTCCTCCTACAACTTGTGTCCTTGCTTCTAGTACCTGCAATCCTGACATGATTATTTTTTCATTAGAGGGTACTGCGTGTGCATAACTCTCACTTGAGCAGATAAGTCAAGTACGCTTGATATTTTTTTCTTTAATGTCTCTCCCTCAAGGATGACTTTGAAGCAGTTGATCTTCCTTTATTCCTGACTCTCTTCTCAGGGTTCATCACATGAATGTCTTAATTTACTGGACTGAATTTGCTGAACATTTTTTCAGATTTAGCTTGGGCACAGGTGTCATGTCCTGGACACAGCTGGATTAAACCAGATCTAAAAATGTGACAATTTCAAACTGTCCGACCTGACCTCCTGGAACCTGCACCATACAAGACACAGGTTCTGTACCATTGCTGTCTGCAGCCTGACATATGAAGCTGCCTCCGAACGAGGCCTGGATTGGCTTGGATATACTGACAAAAATGCTGTAGTGATTCCAGAATTGTCCTCTGTGCCACTCAGCTCTCCTTGCTGTAGGGACAGAAACTGGGAGTAGACGTAGAGGGATGGAAGTCATTCCAGCTGTTTCTGTTCAATTCATGTGTACTAGTGTGCTCTCAGTTTGCTTTTGAACATTGCTTATTTCAAATTATTTTTTAAAACTGATCATACAATTTTCTGTACTTACTACTGTTTACTTTACTATGACACAGCTGAGTGAACAGTAGTAGTACTAATAAATTTCCAGAGTAAGTGTACTGTGGACAAAGTCTTGTGGGGGCAATATCATGCTTTGTCTTTCGGGGCTTACTTAGAAGTG